>JAEIIU010057405.1:0-16555 GCA_018874675.1 Drosophila baimaii | reverse complement strand
TCGAGCTGCCGAGCGATGTGGCCGACATTGTGGAGCAGCAATTGGCCGCACTTGTTCTGAACCGCAATGCGATCTTGGAAGGAATGCGTAACAAGTACGACCTTCTGGCACAACGACGCGTTCCGCGCCAAAAGACACAGAGGAAGTACCCAAAAAAGACCTTGAACTAGACTTCATTGAATATTCCAAGTAATTTTTACAACGAATAAAGAGTTGCACTACTTCAATGTCTTTATCACAGTTTGAATTTGGCGCCAAGGTTGTAAACCATGCTTGGCAACGCCAGCAGTGCAGCGCATGGCTGGCAAACAGCGTGGCACCAGCAGTGTTGCCACAGTATTCGCAGAAGTGGATAAATTAAGAAATAAATATTAAATGCACACTAGAATCGTTTATTGGATATTAAATATTAAAAATCCAGGAGAACATGTCATTTGGTAGGATAAATATTGCATTTATTCATATTTAGAAATTAAACCATTTAAAAATGTGTTATCTGTAGAGTAAATACTTGTTTTAATTTCAATCAACAAGCAATCACAAAATCGAAATTAATTAAAATAGATGTGAATAATAGCATTAAACCCTATTAAAAAGCAAATTAAGCAGTTGTAACAGTTCAAGTTCATGAACTCAGCATTTTACAACAGGTTGTTGTTAGTGGCAAGCTAAAACGTGCTTTGTATTAAAAAATTATTTAAACCTTCAGTCACAAAAAAGACCCTAAATATTCAACGATCATTAATTTGGATAAACAAAATAAAATAATAAGTGGCTCGAAGTGGCCACACTGCGTGGCACATTGAGGAGAAAGCAACATGCAGTTCCCCCACCCCCCTCGCCCTTCACATTTTATCAGCCAGAAAACCTGGCAAAAAGCCGACTGACAATCAGATTTAAACTAAACCCAAGTCGATTCTGACCAGTAAGAAATTATATTCCAAGTTGGAAGACTATTTCAAGAAAGAAAAAAAAAACACTTGCCGACAACAATAACAAACATGCGCACACACACACACCAACTGCTGGAAGAAGAGGAAGAGAACGCGCGCCGCACATGTGTTGGGCTCCGACCACGTGTATGTGTGCGCGCACGAGGAGGGTGTGTGTGGGTAAATGCCGCTGCCGCCACGCCATGTGCTTTTTTAAGCTTAACAACAATTGAATCGAACACCTTCGTTGATCTCCACTATCACATATCAGCCACATACGCACGAGGCACGGCTACATTTTGTTTGGAAAGCCGTTTTCGTACAAATCAACCTGCCCAGATGCAGACGCACTCAGCCATACTCGCTTTCTTGCGAATTGGCTGGCCCTCCACTGCCCACCGGAGCACCCATTGAGCCCTCAGCGGATCTACGGTGGCAGCGGAATTCCCTCGCCGCATTTTACCTTTCGGAAGCGTGGGTGGTGCACGGCACCGGATCTCGGCTGCTGGTTAATCTCGGCGCGAGACGAATGCTCAATTGTTTTTGGGATTCGTTGCCGCCGTCTGGTTTGTCTATCTGCTTTAACCTCACATGTTGAGCGCCGCGTCCGCAGCACCAACACAAGCACAGTTCGTAAATTCACTTAAAACGGCCAAAACCGAGTGGCAGCTTCTATCACTATCGATTCACTCCCGATTTAATATTGGCCAACGCCACTCCGGAGCACTCCTGGGTCAGTTTATCTCATAAGTTTGTGATTCACACTGCCCAAAATATGTTCACGTGGACTCGTTTCGCGGCACAGTGCTGCCAGCAATCGGTCGGCAGTGCAGAGCACACAGCCAAAATATATAAAAATAGCCAGATTTCTTAGCGCATGGCAATGTAAAAGAGCCGTTACTTTTTAAGGACTAAAGATTGTAAATATGTATATAGTAGTTATGCATTAGTTTGTATATTTTTATTAGGTAAGCAGGCACAAATGTTATTACCTTCAACTTTCTCAGTACTTAGGTATCTTTTTCGTGTTACCAAGTTGTTAAATCCACTTCTTTGGAGCGTTATAATCGAGACAGCATCTTTTAGTTTGATTAAATCTGTACATGATATACTTTGCCTCTACGTAATTCAACTTTTGACTGTCATTTTGATTTCAACATTCGATTTTATATCCCACATTGTACAATATCTGTTTATTTAATTTGATAATTAACCAAAATACATGGCTTTTGGCTAAAAAGCCAAATCTGGCCTGAAATTAACCAAGTAGGCAACACTGTTGCGGCGACTAGAGCTGCAGAAACATCGATTTAATTATCGAAAATGGTTGGAAACTTTGCTTTAAACATAAACGTAAGCAAACGTAAAGGGATCAGAAGACAAATAAATAATAAGCTTGCAATTTAACAGCAAATGCAAAAAAAAATCATTCCCTAAATGCGATTTTTGTATTCAAACACTTTTAAAACGATTTATACTTTCTAAATAGCCAGGTGTCAAAAGTGTGCTGTTAAGCGCGCTGTGCCCGGCAGATTGCTTGTCGTTCTGTTACTAGGGCTCTGTTAAGTTACAGGTAGGCAGAGAGCTACACAGGAAAAAACAAGTGCAACTTCATAAAAATATGTATGAGTTTTCAAATTTTCTTAAATTCAGAATGGCGTTGCCAAGGAAAAACTGAGTAACACTGTCAGAAAATACCAAGTGAAACCTTTGATTAGTTAGAACATGGTTATTTTATTCGAAAGTACTTTAATGAGCAGCTGACCACCGACCGCATCTGCTCTGGCACAAGCATTGGGCATACATGCGATATACGGAGCCAAACTTGACTCTATTCCAATAAAGTACAAGTCGCATAAAATGAAAAACGGATTAAGATTAATATGTTGTGTATATACGGAAAATGCGGGACAACTACGTATTAGGACGCCAGGACACGGGAGACGGTTTAACGGCGCTTAACGCTGGTCCATTCGCCATCGTCGGCGGCTTTGTTTTCTGAAAAAAATGAAGCATTCAGTAATACGTCCCATTGATCCCTGGTCGTAACTACTCACCCTTGTCCTGGGGCTGGTCTCGCTTGGGGGCAGGTTTTTCTTCACGGGGTCCAGGAGCAGTGCGCCAGTTGCCACCACCGCCGCCGCCGCCACTGCCAGCTTCCTTGGGAGCAGGTCCGCGCACATCGCCGCGTACTTCCCGGCCATCGCGTCCATCACGTCCGGCATCGCGGCCAGCATCACGTCCATCACGACCGGCATCACGTCCATCGCGTCCGGCATCACGCCTCTCGCCAGCGGGACGACGGTTGTCTCGATCACTCTGACGCGGAGCGTCGCGCCAGTTGCCACCGGTCTCACCACCACGTGGCTCATCGGTGCGACGGGGTCCGTCGTTGCGACGGAAGCCACCACGATCACGATCATCGTCACGGTCCCGGCGGGGTCCATCGTTACGGAAATCACGATCACGTTCACGGTCTCGGTCTCCGCCACGACGCCACTTGTCATCCCGCGACTGAGGAGCACCGCTGGCCTCCTTGGGTGCAGCAGAACGCTGGGAGTCGGGCTCTCGTCGCACACGCCACGAGGAATCCGCTCCTTCGTTGTCCTTGCGGTCACGATCTCCTCCACGTTCCATGCGTTCTCCGCCACGCTCACCACGCTCCCCGCGGTCACCACCACGCTCGATGCGGTCACCTCCGCGCTCGATGCGATCTCCTCCACGCTCGGTGCGATCTCCTCCGCGCTCAATGCGATCTCCGCCACGCTCGATACGCTCACCTCCGCGCTCTGTGCGTTCTCCGCCGCGTTCGTTGCGATCGCTGGGTGCGGGTGCGGCACGTCGCCACTCTCCGGCTCCGCCGGCGGGGGCGCTTGGCCGGTCGCCACCTCGTGGACGCCATGTGTCGCGCTCCTTCTCGCTGCGCTCACGCTCCACGGCCACCTCGCGGGCGAGACGATCGCGGTCCTCCTTGATCTTGCGCTCTGCCTCCTCTTCCTTGGCGCGCTGCTTCTCGTACTGGGCACGACGCTTCTCGTCCTCGGCCTCACGCTCCAGACGACGGGCCTCCGCAGCGGCACGCTCCTCGGCCGCCTGAGCCAAGCGAATCTCCTCCTCCTTGCGGAGACGCTCCTCCTCCTTTTCGCGGAGGAAGGCTTGGCGACGCTCCTCGCGGCGACGAACAATGCGGTCGGCCAGCCGCTTCTTGCGCTCCGCCTCCAGGGCAATCTCGAACTTCTTGAGCTTCTCGACATAGAGGGAGGCGCGCTCCTTCTTGAGGGCCTCCAGGTACTCGTCCCGATCGGGATACATGCGCTTGAGACGCTCCTGCTGGCTGACAGCGTCCTTGCGTTCGGCAATCGCATTCTCGATGCGCGTCTTCTCGGTGGCCTCCCAGAACTCCTTGTCCTTGACCTGCTTTTCGGCCAGGTACTTCTCGAAGAGCGGAATCTCCTCCAGGCGCTTGGCCCGTTCGAAGTAGTCGACCTTTTTCTCCTGCGACTTGAGCTTCGACTGCAGCTCCTTGGCCTCGCGCTGGAGCTCTTCGCTCTCGCGCTTGGCAATCTGCTCGGCATCCAACTTCTTGATGCCTTCCTCGTCCAGCTTGGAGAGCATCTTCTTGCCATGGGCGGTCTGCGAGATTTGCTGCACCTTCTCCTTGAGACTCTTCTCGCGAATGGCCTGAATCTCGTTCTGGTGGCGCTTCAGCTCCCGCTCTTCCTGCTCCTTCTCGAGGCGCTTCTGCTCAGCCAGCTTGGCCTTGCGGGACTCCTCTTCTTGACGGCGGGCCTCCTCCTCCTCGCGCGCATTGTTCTGCTTCTCGATGTACTCCTTGCGATCCTCGATGATCTTCTGCCGCTGAAGGATGCGCTGGTGCTCGCGATCCTTGATCTCGTGGTAGTGGTGCACCATCTGGGTGCGCAGCTTGGCACGCTGGTCACGCTCTCGGTTCGGATACACGATGGAGACGGCGCGAGTCAACACGGTGGACATGTTAACGAGCTGGGAACGGATCTGCTCGGAGGGCATGGACTGCAGGGCTGGTCCATCGGGGCGATACTCACGCTGGCTCTCGGTCAGATCGGTGCCGAAGTAGATGCTGTTCTTCTGGTGATCGATGCGGATCTGCATGTCGTTGTGGCGCACAGACTCCACCAGCAGCTTCTCCAGCTCAAAGATGTTGCAGAAGCTGGCCAGCTCCAGCAGGCGCTTGAACTCGATGCTCTCGTACACCTGAGAGATCTGGCGGATCAGACGCATGATGGTCACATCCTTCAGCGACTGGATGTAGGCGGTCAGGAGGTTGTTCTCGGGTGTTCCGCCCTCGATGATGTCCACAATGGACTGAATGCGCTTGCACAGGTTCAGGGGGTTGAAGTCCACTTCCAGCCAGTTGTACAGGTTGCGGAAGTCCTCCGACACCAGTTGCGGGACGTTCAAGCGCACCTGAGCAAATTCAATAGATTAGTTTGGGTTTGTGTGTTTTCCGGGCGTGCTACTTACCACTTCGCGAATAAGCGACACTCGAGTGGGCGGCTGGGGCAGGCCAAGGAGCACGGCCAGCTTCTGAGCCTTCTCCAGGGGGCTTTTATCCGCCTCAATGAACCTGTCGAACTCCGGATGGGCCGACGGCAGCGGAATAGAAAGGGTGGCCAGCAGAACGTGGGCAGCCATGCGCTGCAGGTCCTCCTTGGTCAGGTTCTTCTTCAGCTCGCGCGTCAGCTGGAAGAGCTTCAGCAGGGCTGCAGCATGGAAGAGCTGGTTGCCCGCCTTGCTGAAGACCATCGCCAGCTTCTGGTAGTAGTTGGCCATGGTCTTGGGCACGGGCGTCTTCTTGGACAGGGCCATCAGGCCGTGAATGTCCTCGATTGCCTTGTAGGCCTCCTGCCACAGCTCCATCTGGATGGCCGAGTCGAGCAGATACAGCCTGGTGTCCAGGCACAGCTGCTGCGTCTCCACCTTGTTGATCGAAACGCCAGTGGTCTGGTTGCTGCTCTTGCAGATGTCCTCCAGATGCTTGCGCAGCTTGTCGCACAGCCGCCGGAACTCGCTCTTGCGGTTGTACTTCAGGCAAAACTGGAAGGCCATGCGGGCGATGTCGTGGTACAGGGCCTCGCAGTGCGTGTTCACGCGGAGCAGCTCCAGGCACTGGCAGTACGACTCCCACAGGAACTTCACCCACGGCAGCAGGATGGTGCGGTCGGAACGGTCCTGGGCGTCCTCACCGCACACGGCGCTCATCAGAATGCTCTCGGGCGTGGCGATGTTGTCCAAGTCGTCCAGCTCCAGCACGGCCACAGCCGCGGAGGACTGCGCCTGGGCGGCCTCGGTGTGGGCCTCGGCCATCTTCAGGTAGCCGCGGATCACGTTCTCCAGGGAGTTCACGTTCACCAGCTGGAACATGTTGCGGTACTGGAACAGACCCTCCTTGGCGATGTGCGACTTCTTAAGCTCCACGCACAACTCCAGGTACTTGAACATCAGCGGCTCAATGACCGACTCGGAGTAGGCATAGTTCCAGCGCTTGTTGCGGAACACCTCCTGGAGGGTGTCCAGCGCCCGCAGGGGCTTTCCCACCTCGATGAATTCTGCGAACAAAAGAGAGAGTCGCGGTCAGCATCAGAGCGGCATAGGCGGCCGAGAAAGAGAGCGAAGCGGGACCGACCGCTGTCGCTCTCTTCGGCCACCGCATGGAAATTTTTCAGCACACTCACCATTGGCCCTCTTCAGAGCGTTTTCCGGACGTTGCGTGTAACGAGCCATGTTGAATTGCTTGGATTGCTATGCACCGGCACTTTAAGTTGATTTTGTTACTTGCTCTGGGCGCTTTTGGGGCCTGCAGCAGCGGAAAATTGGAAATATCTTCGGCTAGCCTACGTGTGGCCTGCGATATATATTCAAAATGGCCGAGTTTTAGAGATGGAAAAACAATCGATGACACTATCGATTGTTTCAAAAAGGCTATATATTTAATCGATACCATACCACTTTTAAAACCATCGATATCAGATGGACCGAGTTGACGGTAATCGATATATCGATAGGAATTATAAACGAATCCACGAAGAAATCCATTAACTGAACAGTTTGTGAATTAAATCCCTGAATTTAATAGCAAGGAACAGGTGATAATTTATGACACCAAGCTGAAGGTTACTTCAGTTGCCGTTAATCCAGAGGAAGGATCACCCAGTTTGAAGCCACACCATGGCAAATTTGTGGAGAAAATACATCCTATGGTTCGCTCAGGAGCACGTTGATTTTCGAATATCTGAGTTCGAGTCGATCGTTAAGATGTTTGGCCTTCAGTTTCGCCGCCTGACCGAACAGACCTTGGTAGGTCCCAGGAAATTAAGCATTTCTGTGCAGCTAACCATCTCCATCTTCACAGAAACCCTTCTGGCTGGTGGAGTTCCCCAACGAGGAGACCGCCCTGCTGTACGCATCCCGATCCGTTGCCCTGCGCGCCATGTTCGAGCTGTACGCCCACTCCAAAAAGCTTCCAGAATTCCACGAGCGCCTCCGTGCCCACGTTGAGGCCAACCGGAACGAGCTGGCTGGATACTTCCGGCCGGACACTAGCTTCAAGATCACCGTGGAGACCTACAACAAACACTTTAGCCAACGGGAGAAGATCGAGAAGATAGAGACCATGGATTACCTGCCAATCGAGGGCTCGGTCAACCTAAAAAGTCCCCAGGTGGAGTGGTGGTACATCGAGTTCTGGGGCTTGGATCCCACTGCTGTGCCGGACGAGCCCGATGACATTTTGTTTGGCCGCCTCCTGGCCACTGGACAGCGGCATTTGATAAAGGAGCTCTCCCTGAAGCAGCGAAAGTTCATCGGCAACACGAGCATGGATGCACAGCTAAGTCTGCTGATGGCCAACCAGGCGATGGTGCGAGAAGGTGATCTCGTGTTTGACCCCTTCGTCGGCACGGGATCCCTGCTGGTCAGTGCCGCCAAGTGGGGCGGGTACGTGCTGGGAGCTGACATCGATTACATGATGGTGCATGCCCGCTGCCGCCCAAGCCGCATTACCCAGAAGGTTCGCGAAAAGGACGAGAGCATTCGTGCGAACCTGCTGCAGTACGGATGCGCTGACCGCTACATGGATGTGGTGGTGGCGGACTTTTCCAATCCCCTATGGCATCCTCGGATGTCATTCGACAGCATCATAACAGATCGTACGTAGTCGGCACTCTTTAAACTAAACTAGAAGCTTTTTTAATGGATTCTTTCGCTCTTTTTCAGCTCCATACGGAATACGAGAGGCCACGGAGAAAGTGGAAACCAAGAGGAGTCCCAAGGACATCGCCCGCACCGACGACATGGTCCACTATCCATCCACCTCGCATTATTCGCTGCAGAGCCTGTACGGCGACCTGCTGGACTTTGCCGCAAAGCACTTAAAACTGGGCGGACGACTTGTGTGTTGGCTTCCCTTCCACCGCGAAGACTACGACCCGAAGATGCTGCCGCAGCACCAGTATCTGCAAATGGTGGCCAACTCGGAGCAGCCGTTGACGGGCAACACTTCCCGCCGACTGCTCACCTATGAAAAGTGTTCCGAATATAGCTCGATAGATCCAGCTTTAATTGGGTCAACCCAGGTGCCCACGCCCTCGGAGGATTTCCGGGAACGTTACTTCAACAACGCCCTCGAGTCGCGCAAGGAGCGTCGTATGCGGAAAGCCGAACAGCGGGAGCAGGGTCGTCTTGAGATGGAACTGCGTGGAAAGCTACCTTCCGACGGCCGCTCCCAGAAGTGTGAGCTCAACAAGGCGCGTTTCACAGGATTAACGTGACAATTAAACAATTAAAATATTTTAAAACTAATTCAATTGTCAATTTTATCTGTCAGTTTGAATCTTGCATTATTGCGTCTGCTTGCTCCTCTAGGCGGCACTCGAAAACTTTGGCGAAGCTGCTGAGAAACGCTGCACTCGCTTCCTGGATGGTGACCTGCCTTTCGAGCTCGTCGCTCAGCGAGGTTACACCCTTTCCTTCAATGCCGCATGGCACAATGTGCTCGAACCAGGCCATATCCGTGCAGCAGTTCAGGCCGATGCCGTGGCTGGTGACGTAACGGGAGCCATGGACGCCGATGGCGCATATCTTTCGGTCGCCGACCCAGATGCCAGTGTCCTTGGTGGTGGTGGCGTTAGCAAGGCCCAGCCGCTTACACGTCTCGATCACCATGCGCTCCAGCGTGGCCACATACCAGCGCATGCCGCCCTTAAACTGGCGCAGGTGCAGGATGGGATACGCCACCAACTGGCCAGGCCCGTGAAATGTGATCAGACCGCCGCGATCTGTGCGGTAGAAGTCGGCCCCCAGCCGGCGTAGACGCTCCTCGTCGGCCGCCGTGTAGTCCTTTGTTCGCATTCCTATCGTGTAGACAGGATCATGCTCCTGGAGCACTAGGTAATTGCGAAACTCGGCGGGCGGATCCAGTTTTTGGGATGATTTCGCCAGGTGCTGCTGCAGCTGGAGTCCCGCCGCGTAGCTATGGCGTCCGGCCCGCACCACAGTGACCAACGGTCGGCTTAGAGACATGTTTACGGTGAATAAAAAACATTTAGTTGCTGATTTAAATTGTATTTCTCCATATTAGCCAGTGCTGCAACAACAGCAAGTGTTATCGAAGTATCGATATAGGTAATCGGAATATCGGCAAGTTTAGAGACCTGCTGCAAGGGAAAATTCTTATTGGAATTACAAGTAAATTATTTGTACTTTTTTTTATATCCAGCGTAACTGATAACTTCATCTGTCAGGGTAAATTATATTTAATTTCCTTTGATTTGCAACTCATCGATGTTTTGTTTACGATTGCGATTCGCAACTGGCAGTCACGGGTGTTCGCGATTCTGGTGTTAATGGCAACGGCCCTCTTCTTCTTGCCACATTTCACGTTTGCAATAAGAAGATAAAAAAAATATACCCACACACGCACGCAGCGCGGATTATTTGGGAGTTTCGCGAAAAAGACGGAGCACGAGTGGCACGCAACCACCGGGCACGAATCCTTGGATGACCCACCGCTCGCCGCAGCTCGCTGGGATTGCAACAGGCCGTGGGGAGTCGCGTCAGACGGGGACGGGACACATGAGGGACGCATGAAATTCCAATAGGAGAGCGCGGAGCGAGTGCGTGAAAAAAAAGCAGAGGCCCGAGAGCACGCTTCTGCGTCCGCGACGCTGGACATGGCGACACGTCAGGACGAGCGCGGCGATGAGATTGGAGGCGGAGGCGGTGGCAATGGAGGAGCGGATCGCGCCCCCTATCGCGTCCTGGCCCACACCGAGGAGATGGCCAACTTCTTGGCCCACCAACAGCAGCAGCAGCATCAACACCAAAACCAGAACTTCCTGCTCCACCAGCAGCAACAGCAGCAGCAGCACGGACAGGCGCCCGCGCCCATGATGTGGTCAGCGCCGCCCCCACACCTGGCTGCCGCCCAGTTTCCGCCCCACCTTCAGCCGCAGCAGGCCCAGCCTCACATGTACAACGAGTACCTGTACAACCTAACGTACTCGGGGCAGGCTGGTCAGCCCGAGACCTACTCAGTGCTGCCCGTGGGCCACGGGAACTTCCTGAAGGTCTATCACTGCCCGGAGAATCAGGTCAGCGAGACCAGCGCTCCGCTTTTCACGCATATCAACATGGCCTCGATAAACCATCACCACCAGCAGCAGCAGCAGCCGCCACCGCCGCCGCAGCAGCAGCACCACCACCACCAGGTCCAACCGCCGACGCCACCGCAGCCGACACCGCTATACGAGCTGTTTGCCGCCAATCCTTTGCTGCCGAAACCGGAGGTGAATGCCAGTCAACCTATGCCGCAGCCCCAGCCGCAGACACCGCCGCAGTCGCAGGTCCAGCAGCCGCCAGCGCCGGCGGCCACGCAGGTCCTGCAACCGCCGAGCAGCGCCAATTTGCTGATCAACAATCTGGTGAACAACTGGTCGCCCAATTTGACGGGCGGAAGCTACATACAGTTTGGGGACGAGGACCAGGAGAATGCCATCAGCCAGGCGGAGCCCCCGGCAGCCCATCAACCCCAGACGACGCAGCAGTCGGGATCACAGGTCCTGCAGCAGCAGCAGCAGCAACAGCCACAACAGGAGGCCCTAACTCAGACCGTCAGCCCGCTGCCAGTGACGACGACGACGACGAAACCGGCGAAGCCCCTAAAACTGCCCTTGGCCACTGCCAGCGTCTCGCCCACTGCCATCAACAAGTCGTCCGTCGCAGTGCCGGGCCAGCCCGAGGGCAAGAAGCGCATAGTGGCGGAGGTGAAGCCCATGCCCATGTCGTACTCGGATGTGCTCAGCAAGGGCACGAAGGCGAGTGGCGGCGGGGCGGGCGGAGAGATGCGCCCGGGCAACGGAGTAGACTACATCAGTCAGCCGCAGCGGCGTCAGGGCAAGGACGATGGCAATGGCAACCGTGAGATGCGTTCGGCGAAGCGCTCTCCGATGCACGATGCCAAGGAGACGGCGGCGGTGGCCGCCAGCATTGGTCATGCGCACGGCGGCCGCGGAAAGAAGCGAGGTCAGTCCAACCAGGTGGCACCGCCGAAGCACCAGCAACCCCAGCCACAGCCACTGCAGCAGCAGGCGACTCTACAGGCACAGATCAAGACCAGCAAGCCGAGCAATCCGAGCAATCCGGAGAAGAAGCGAGTCCTGCAGCCGAAGAATAGCAACAGCACCGCCACCAGTAACCTCAAGGCTTCTGAGCAAAAGACCACATCCGCATCGGTGACGGCCAGCAGCGGCTTGCAGAACCACAGCAACGGGAGCGGGAGCGGCAGCACCACTGCGACTAACAATTCCAGCACCTCATCACGTAAGCCAGGCGGCAATAAGGGCAACTTCAATGCAAATCACTCGAATTCGACGGGCGCCAACTCAAACAACAGCTCCAGCAACAACAATAACGTTAGTTCCTCTTCGTCCAAGCGGTATTCCTCCTCGAATGTGAACCTCAACTCGAATAACAGTTCCGGCTACTCCTACTCCACGAAACGCAATCGCAGCAACGCCTACTCCTCGTCCAATTCGCCCACGCATGCCAGCAGCTTTGCCAGCAATCGGAACTACGAGTTGGCCAAGCGCATACTGCACACCTGGTGGATCTATACCCTGAAACTGTTGACATGGTTGTTCTATCTGGTCTACGATATCGTTGTTCTCGGCTTCAGCATGGCCTACGAGCGTCTGACCCTGGCCTATGTGGCCGGGCTGGCCTATGCACGACAGCTGCACCGGGAACTGAAGCAGAACTCCGGCAAGCCGAGCATCTGGTGGCGAAGCTACTGGCGGCGCTTCGATGCCCGGTTTGCCAAGAACTCGCGCTGGGCCGTTTGGCGGCGATTCTACAATCGAAAGCCGCCCGAACCCACGTCGGAGTCCTTCAAAACTGGCCGACTGCCACAAACAGGCGAAGAGGCAATGTATTCGCTGCTAAATTGCAAGGGCAAGGATGCCTACAGGTGAGAGGTGCCCGATCAGCTAGTATTGAAGATTATATCATTGGTTTCCTATCTCCCCCGCAGCATCCTTGGAGTCCCACCGGATAGCTCGCAGGAGCAGATACGTAAGCATTACAAGAAGATAGCCGTGCTTGTGCATCCCGACAAAAACAAACAGNCGAACCCACGTCAGAGTCCTTCAAAACTGGCCGCCTGCCACAGACGGGCGAAGAGGCAATGTATTCGCTGCTAAATTGCAAGGGCAAGGATGCCTACAGGTGAGAGGTGCCCAATAAGCTAGTATTGAAAATTATTTCATTGGTTTCCTATCTCCTCCGTAGCATCCTTGGAGTCCCACCGGATAGCTCGCAGGAGCAGATACGTAAGCATTACAAGAAGATAGCAGTACTAGTGCATCCCGACAAAAACAAGCAGGCCGGGGCCGAGGAGGCTTTCAAGGTGCTGCAGCGGGCCTTTGAGTTGATCGGAGAGCCGGTAAGGTTGTGCCTAGCAGATCAGCTTCATAGTGTCCTAATTTGGAATGATTTTATGAACAGGAAAATCGCCTCATCTATGACCAAAGCATTGCCGAGACCCTGCACGCTGAGAAGGCCTGGACGGAGCTGCATGACCTGCTTTCCCAACTGCAAACCAAAATGGCTGAGGCAGCCAATACTATAAGGTGCGTACAGGCCTCGTAACTGGAGAGGAATCACTAATATGTATGTTTTCTGCCCACAAACAGATGCAGCACCTGTGCACAGCGACATCCTCGTAAGCTAACCGAACGTCCTCATTACGCGGCGCGGGAATGCGCCTCTTGCAAGATACGCCATTCGGCCAAGGATGTAAGTACACAGAGATATCTTTTGGAAGGTTGAATAAATGCAGCATTTTCTTCTCTTGCTGCAGGGCGACATTTGGGCCGAGACCAGTATGATGGGCTTGCGGTGGAAGTATTTGGCGCTAATGGACGGCAAAGTCTATGACATCACCGAGTGGGCCAACTGCCAAAAGGGAGCTTTGTCGCATTTGGAACCCAACTCGCATATGGTTCAGTATCGCATAGTGCGCGGTGCCCAGCAACAGCAGCAGCAGCAACAACAGCAACAGCAGCAGCAGCAGCAACATCACCAGCAGCCACAGCAACCACATCACGATCGGGGCGGTGTCCATCATCCGGGCGGGGGAGTCAGCGGGGTTAGGTGAGCATCGACATAAAAAACCAACCACTTATTGGCATATAATTTGGAATATTTATTCCTTATTTTCAGCGAGGCTACGTTGCATGAGTTCTTGGACAATTTGTACAGCCGCCAGCATCCGGGCGCTCCTCCGAACGCCTTTGCGGGAAACGCGCGTAGGCGTACGCGACGCAACTGAGCTCCTGCTTGGCATAGTCCTAAGTGTTTTTAAAATCTCTAATCTACAGTTATAATCCAGGCCATGCGCCGCCAATGGCTGCTTGGTTTTTACTCAGTCCCATGCAATCACACGCCGCCAGCAGCAGCAGCCCGGCACTCACTCACTCACTCATCTCTTCCCTTCACTAAACTTGCTGACCTACAACGATAGCTTCGATTCGTTCGTTGTCAAGTCCCGAAGCCATATTAAACACTTCTCTGTATAGTTTACATATTGCTTTCAAGATTTTTGTGAATTTGTTGTACTTGTCACATTGAGTCGTACAATCTCGCCTAACACTAAGATTTACATCTATGTTTTATCTCCTATTTCTGCCTACCCTTTACGGACAGCTTAACGCCTAGCTCGTAGCAGACAAGTTTAGCTCTAAGTTCTAAGTATACTATATACCCGTCCAGGCGTTCGTCTCCTTGGCGAATGCGGCGGACGGCACACGTGTAAAATCTAACATCCAAATTAAACATAAACATTAATGTTAATAAAACAATATTGAAAGCATTATACGGGGTTTTGATTAAATGCATGGGAATGCCTGTCAAGCACCTGATGCTTTTTTAAACTTATATAACAGAGTACAAGTTTAAGATAAGTAACGCCATACTATTTTTTTTGCACTGGCTCCACTCTCTCTTGAAATGTTGTTTAAAACCCTCTCTCTCGGGCTCTGGCTCTGGCTCCACTCTCTCTCTTGAAATGTTGTTTAAAATCCTCTCTCTCTCGCTGTGGAGCAAACCGCTCTCTTGTACAGATACAGCGGCAGCCCAGGACTGTATGTGTGCGCACACATATTCTTAAACATTCTAGATCTGTACGCACACATAACTCAACTTTGAATGCGCGTTACTCATCTTGAACTCATAGTTTTTGTTGACACCACAAAATAAATCACAATTCAACGAGTTTTGTTTAGTGTTTTTATTGAAAAAATGCTCCACTCCATTTTCACCTAATTTTCTACACATGATTTTTGTTGTTTTTTTTGTTTTGTTTTGTTTGTATTTGTATAATAATAATTACATAGGTAATGTTTACATGCTGCTCCACAAAAATGGCTATTACGCATACAAAACGTATTGCAATTGCATACCTATAGAACCTAGAGTGTGGGGACTTACAGTCTATTTTGTTTTTTGATTCCAACAATTTGCTGATTTTAATGCTCGGTTTCAAGTGGATCGATCTTATGTTTACGCCTATTTGTATTTGTTGTATTTTTTTCAATTAATATTCATGTTGTGTGGATGCTTGGTTTTGTTTTGTTTTTGTTTTGTTTTGGGGGTATGCACCGTTTAATTTGTTTAAATATTAAGCCCGAGATGAACACATTATCCATCTCGCGCCTTTTGCTCGGGTTTAGTTTAGCGGCATAATTTATTTATAATAAATTAATGAAACATTATGTGGGTATTTCGATAGCCTGTGATTTCTTTTTGTTTATCTTTGTATAGTTTGAAACGTTGCACAAAATTTGTCGAATACTTTTCGCTTGTGGTTTATGGTTTATGGTTTGTGTGTTGTTTTGTTTTGTTTTTTTTTTCTGTTCAACGCAAAATATAGCTTTGACTATTTTTGCTTGACCTTTATTTTGTTTTTGTTAACAATTATTGTGCCTAACTTTAAATTACATTTGTTTTTGCTCTATACATTTACAAAACTTGCCGGCTTCTGCGTATATATTTTAAGAATATATGTATGTATAAATTAAAGTCTAGACTTAAATAGTTGAATTCCATGCTCGCACACAAGCCGAGTGCAAGAAACATTAGCTTTAGCTGTTAAATCTGTTTATGCTGGGCTTCCGTTTATGTTTCCATTTAGTTGAATTCTCTGATCATGAAGGTTTCTTTCTTTCTGTTCTCTCTGATTTATACAATCCGCTCGGGGCACTTAGAATAGGTAAGCTTTGTACAACTAAAGTAGTTTAAAGAAAAAGAAGCAACAAAACATATTTAATATATAGTACGTAAGCGATGAATGGGCGCATATGCATTCGCAATGCCTATACATTTGCATATGCAGCAATAGGTATGCAGGTGAGCATACTATTAGCATATATCTTCTGTATGTCCGCGTGAATGGATTCGGTTAGTGGGCGCGCCTCGCCGTTGCCTTCGGATCCTGCCTTCGGCCCACTAACGCGTGTGTCCTTGCATGGAATTTGGTGTGATGGATGGGTCTGCGATGTGGAGAGTGGTGAATGGTTCAAGTGAAGTGTGTGTGGTGTGTGGTGTGTGGTGTGTGGCGCGTGTGGGTATGCTGTATGCCTGTGGAAATGACTCTTGGAGCTCCGGCCTCTCCTCCAGGAAGCTCCTGCTGGCGCTGCTGCTGGCCCCGCCGTGTCCTAAGCTCTGTGCTGGCGCCGCCCCGCTTTGCCCCGATATTATTTCGGCGTCTTCCGCTGCTTCAGCTCATGCGAGGCGTCGTCCAGCAGCTTGGTGGCGTATCCGTTCCCCAGGAGTCCGCCGTTTGCGCCCTTGTGCGCACTGCCGTTGGCTGACGTCGCCATCGTCGCCGCATTGCCGTTGGCCAGCTGCTTGTAGCCATTGGCCGTTCCATTCGCATGGCCATTGGTCAGCGTGCTGCCGTTGGCCTTCGACACGGGCGTCGCGGATGCAATGGCCTCCGCTGGCTGCGGCATGGCCAGGTCATCGTGGGCATTGATGCTCTTGCAGTAGCCATTGGGCTTGGCGTGTCCATTGGCCGCCGCCGCTGCCGC
>JAEIIU010057378.1:0-10120 GCA_018874675.1 Drosophila baimaii | reverse complement strand
TTGGAAATAACAGGATTGGCGTTTTTATTTTAATTTTTATTAAATTTATTCGTGTAATTATTTTGCTCTAAATTAAGTTTTTGTTTTTGTTTCATACTCAACCTCGCTCTGAATGCGTGCGGGTGTAAATACGTTTTGTGTGTGTTTTTTTGTTGTTGTTGTATGTTTATATGCTTGTGAGTGTTGGGAGATGCTAGAATTACATATTTATGTATTTACGTTGTATATAAGAAGTGTGTGCTGGCGCACAGAAGTGATTACAACTCGTCGGTTTGTTGTTAGCTTGTCTCTGCTGAATTCTGAATTTAAAATTAGGTTCGTAAGTGTGTCGAAGGCGTCAGCGTCCACGAATGGGGCTGGCCTAGTAGGCCTGCGACAGAATGACGTTGCCCTTTCGCTGCGGATCCTGTACTGTGTCCTCTTTCTTGCCAATCAGCGACTTGTGTATGTGCGGAATAACACCGCCGCCGGCAATGGTTGCCTTGATCAGGCTGTCCAGCTCCTCGTCTCCGCGAATGGCGAGCTGTAAGTGGCGCGGCGTGATACGTTTCACTTTCAGATCCTTCGATGCATTGCCAGCCAACTCCAGGACCTGGAAGAGAGCGAGAGAATTGGATTATTAGGTGGAATAATCTATTAATTGCAGATATTTGTTTAGCCAAGTTGGATTTGAAGCGTAATTTAATTATTGGAATTTATGGTATACTTAACTAAAGGCTTAAAACACGTAAAAAATTAAAAGAACATTTTTTAAATATTTTTAAAATTTAAAGAGTAAGCTTTAGGCAAAAAATAAATTAAAAACAATCAATTAATATTTTAAATCGGAAACTTATTGCAAGAACAAATGCCAAAATGTCATCATTCCGCTTTCTCCGAAAATGCCAACCAGAATTCGCTTCCACTTCACACTGTGCTTCTTGGAAAAGTACCGCTACAGAGCCCGCTTGCGGAAAACAGAAAGCGGGAAAACAACACACTCACCTCGGCGGTCAAATATTCCAATATGGCAGCGGAGTAAACGGCTGCCGTGGCTCCAACACGTCCATGGGATGTGGTGCGGCTCTTCAGGTGACGGTGAATACGACCCACGGGGAACTGGGCGGTGGTAAATCAAGGGGGGGAAAAACACGAAATACATTAATTACCGGCCGGCTTGTTTATGTTTTGCCACCCCCGAGACAGGGCAACGCTCGCAGCAAGCGCAACGCAACGCGGCACCCTGTACGTGGTGGAATATGCTCGGGGCGAGGTGAGAACGGAAAAGGCGCCAAAAGTACAGACAACAACAGCAGCAGCAGCACCAGCAGTGCCGAATCACGAATCACTCACCTGAAGACCCGCGCGCGCCGATCGCGAGACCGCCTTCGCCTTAGCCTTGCCGGAATCCTTGCCTGCCTTGCCGCCAGCCTGTCGATGGGAAAATAACACACACACACTGAGTACAGAACGAAAACACAAGCCAGCAAAACACAAAATGGAGGCGCCTCGGCCGTCGTCCAATTGTGAGGTTAGGGCCGACCGCCGCTGCAGCAATAACAAATGCCCGCCTTTTGCCGCCGAGCCCAGCGCGCCAGGGAGAGCGCGGGACGACGGGCCGTTCAATTTTCGCGCTACGTGGTGGCCCCCGCCGGCGGCCTGCATCAATATTTGATTCGCGGGGGGCACGCGCAATGCGAACAGAGGCTGTGCAAACGCCGCAGAAGCGACCTGCGCTGCCGCTCAAATTTCGCTGTTCGCTGTTCGCTGCTATTCGCCGCAATTACCATTTCAATTCAATCGATTTTTCTGCTGCTTGCTAACTGCGCTTGCGAAATGCTCTAGGCACTGGGGGTTCTGCCGCGATGGGAATGATTGCGACCACGGAATCGAAGCGTAATTTGTGTGTTTTCCTGCGAATTTAACTCCTCGTTCGGGGACGCGTCTGTTCGGCACTTGAAAAATTTTGTTAATGACTAGGTAGGGATGTGAAAAATACTTAAAGTTATCAATATATCGATATTTTCTTAAGCAAATATATCGGTATAATTTGTTGCACACTATCTGAATATCGGCCAGTTTCGCTCATATATTTTCTTTTCTACCCCAAAAGTCCCGTTTCTACTAGGTCTGAATTCTCTTTTTCTGTTTTTCTTGCTAAAATTCTAAACTTTTTGTTGTATACAACGTGCAGTTAATGTATCGGTAATAAAAATAGCTTAACTTCTTGCACTTTTTTTTTTAATGGGCGAAAAAAAATAAATAATTATACATTATATAATAAGAATCTATCATTAAAAAATAAGTACTTAATTTTTAAATATCTGTTTTTAGTATTCTCTCTTATCGATAGTATTCACATAAGCTATCATCTCTATAATCATAGTTTTGTTATTTTCAGTATGACCAAAAATTGTTGCGCTTAATTTTAGTTTCAAATTAAATGATATTTTGAAGTACTTTTGTTTGATTTCCTTGATAACTATTGACAACACAATATGTAAAATGAAAGTAATTATATGGCATTACCTGTCTAATTAAGATATAAGCAGCAACAACCGTCTTGTACCCTATAAGAATTAGAGCCCCGAATGTGGTCCCACTAAAACAAGTTATGCGGCTTCCGCTGACAACCCTGCTGACGACGCTTCCTTATCCTGCGAAAGGCAACCCTACGCGCCCTTGTTTGTGGCGGCATTTCGATCAGATTCGGCGGATATATTTTCTTCCAAGAACAGTCGCCCATAGAAAATGCCGCGTGTAGCCAAACCGAAGGTCGCTGCCGGCGCAGCGGCGGCCAAGAAGGCGGCCCCCGCCAAGAAGGGCAAGAAGAATCTCTACGACATGCCGGAGAAGGTGACGGAGGGCACTGTGTTCACCGATTTGGCCAAGGGACAGTGGCGCATCGGTCCCTCCATCGGCGTGGGCGGATTCGGCGAGATCTACGCCGCCTGCAAGGTGGGAGAGAAGAACTTCGATGCCGTGGTGAAATGCGTGAGTTGGCATGACAATTAGCTTCCGAGAGATTCTTGTTAAAACCTACCTTCCAGGAGCCCCACAGCAATGGACCCCTGTTCGTGGAGATGCACTTCTACCTTCGCAACGCCAAGCTGGACGACATCAAACAGTTCAAGCAGAAGAACGGCCTCAAGGCCCTGGGCATGCCCTACATACTGGCCAACGGATCGGCGGAGGTGAATGGCCAGAAGCACCGCTTCATTGTAATGCCAAGATACGGCAGCGATATCTCCAAGTTCTTCCTGGAGAATGGAAAGCGCCTGCCCGAGGGCACAGTCTATCGACTGGCCATCCAGATGCTGGACGTGTATCAGTTCATGCACGGCACCGGCTATATCCATGCCGACCTAAAGGCGGCCAACATCCTGCTGGGCCTGGGCAAGGGCGGAGGAGCACAGGCTTATTTGGTGGACTTCGGCCTGGCCTCTCACTACATAACGGGAGAGTTCAAGCCGGACCCCAAGAAGATGCACAATGGAACCATTGAGTATACGTCCAGGGACGCACATCTGGGAGTGGCCACCAGGAGGTCCGACCTAGAGATTCTCGGCTATAACCTTATCGTGTGGATGGGCGTGGAGCTGCCCTGGGAGACGCAAAAACTTCTGAACGTTCCACAGAAAGTACAAAAGGCCAAGGAGGCATTTATGGATGACATTGGCGGCAGTCTCAAGGCGCTGTTTCCCAAGGGAGTGCCAGCCGCCATTGGGGAGTTCATGAAGTACGTCACCAAGCTGTCGCACAACCAGGAGCCGGACTACGAAAAGTGTCGCGTGATGTTCCTCAACGCTCTCAAACAAATCAAAGTCCCGAACAGCGGAGATCTGGACTTCAAGCTTAAGCCGCAGACCAACAACAATCACAGTCCCCCAGGTACCAGCAAGGCAGCAGCTGGCAGGAGGGCCAAGAAGGTGGACTCTCCTATGGTAAACTCCTCTCTCGATGAGATAATCTCAGCCAGCGAGGAAGAGGAGGAAGTGGAGAGGAAGAAACCTGTCAAGAAGGCAGCCATGAAGGCATCGCCTGCAGTTCGTGGCAACTCGTCGCCCAGAAAGCGAGCTGCCGCCGCCACTCCGCCCAACCAAAAGCGGTTGAAGACTGAGCCCAGTTCCTCGCCCAGGCCCAGGGGCACACCCAAGACACGAACGCCCTTGGCATCGAAGCCTCAGACGCCCAGCGCGGCGACATTCCATACTCCCAGTGCTGGCGCCAAGATAAACTTCAGTCCGGCGATTTCCCTACGTGGACGCCCCGGAGGAAAAACAGTGGTCAACGATGATCTTACTCCGAATCCACGCTCCAACAAGACCTACGAGTTCAACTTTGAGCTCGATGTGAGCATGGACGCCAATGTCATTGTCAACGTCAAGCGTAAACGCAAGGCCGGCAAGGATCAGGCGGCAACTCCGGCAGAATCTAGGACTGCTTCACGCAGCATTGCCAGCTCCAAGGAGGAGGGCGGCACACCGGTTACCCGCGTGAATATCCGCAAGGTAAACGGACACGGCGATGCCGGCGAGAGCAGCTCCTCTTCCGGCAAGAGTCCGCGCACACCGGCCGTCACCCTGCGCAAGTACCAGCGCTAGGTGATTGTTTTCTTTTCTATTTTTAGGTTTAAAGCCCTTTGAATAAAGTATTCCGATTATTATTTTTCAAATCCTGCACTTTTCTTACTTAACTTAGGTATAAAATGATTAATTATTATTATTAATTACATTATTAATTATGGATTACTGCTTCGATCTGCGCTTGCTGCTGCTGCCGCTCTCGTGGTGCTTGGAGGAGCTGCCCTTCGAGCTGGACTTGGCGCTGGAGCCGCTGCGTCGTGACGAGGAGGTGCCACTGCTGCTGTGCTTCTCCAGACTCCCAATGGCACTCAGCGATGGTGCCGCCGACGATTTGCTCGATCGCTCCTCCTTGTGAGACTTGGACGAGGACGAAGAGGAGGACTTGTGGCCGTGTTTGCTGCTGCTACTGCTGCTGGCATTCGTGGAGCTGCTGGGCTCGGGCCTGTAGAATGGCGACGACGAGTTGGATGAGTTGGAGGAACGCGAGGAGGCCACCGAGGATTTGGCCTTGCTGCTGCTCAGCGGCATGGGCTCGTCGGCTATGAAAACGGTGGGCGTGACTGCCGCTGCGGCGGAGGCTGCCCGACTGCTGCTCGTGGGCTTATTGCAGCACGTGTCGCACTGCCAGTTCTGCTCCTGATCGTCGGCTGCCTCCTCCTTGGTAATGGGCGGCTTGTGGCACTCCTGGTGGTACATGGCGCCGCACTTGGAGCACTCTATCAGCCGGTTGGTGGCCGTGAACACCATCTCGCCGCATACGCAGCAGTTGAGGTCACCAAAGTCCCCAGTATCGCCCGTATTCACTATGCCCACGGCACTCAGGCCGTCATCCGAGTCGGCAATGGTGTCCACTGAGTCGGAGGGCTCCTTGTCCGGCGAATTGGTGAGATTAATGATCTCGTCCACATTGATGGGTTGCGGGGGCGTGGCAGCCCGGCCCGGAAAGTTGGCCTCGTCCTCCACCATGCGCTGGGTCATGTTGTTGGTCAGACTCTTCTCCGGGCCGTAGCGCGTCTTGAGTGCCTCATCGAAAAGC
Organism: Drosophila baimaii; assembly: GCA_018874675.1. Classification (NCBI taxonomy): domain Eukaryota; kingdom Metazoa; phylum Arthropoda; class Insecta; order Diptera; family Drosophilidae; genus Drosophila; species Drosophila baimaii. The sequence goes on along the minus strand of JAEIIU010057378.1, from coordinate 4,519 downwards.
AGGCGCAGCTCGGCGGCGGAGGTGGGATTACTGGAGTGCAGCAGCTTGATGGCCTTCTTTAGCACAGGGTCCACCTCCTGGGCGGCAGCAGCCGCTGCGGCTATGTTGGCGGCCATTTAAACAGTTGAATTCGTTCCAAAAATATTAAAAACCCAAATAAATGCGGCTCCCAGAGCTGGAAAACATCGATAGCGCAATCGATAACACCGGGCGGTCAGCTGTTGCTCGCAGCACCACAGCTATCGATAGCAGTATAGTATCGGTTGCTCGGGGATTTGTTTTGTTTTTGGCCAGGTAATTAGCCGCAAAAAACAGCAATAATATTGGTAATAGTAGCTCGCTGATTATTGTTTACGCTAGTCGTGCTTCCTGTCGTGCAACTACGCCTGAAGTTAGATCCGCTGCTCTGTGCCGCCTGCGACGAAGCAGAGTCCGGTCGTTGAAAAATCGAAGCGAGAGAGCCAATTGGAAAAGCAATAACAAACTGCAACAACGCACTTGGCCTGGCTCTCTCTCAAAATAAACAGTTAGCGCTTGATAAGGATTGTAAAAGTGCTTTGTGTGCAAAAAGTTGATAATCTTAAAGGGGGAATTAGTAATACACAAACTCTGCCTACGGACTGTAGAATCCATTCTTTGTGCTTCTTCAGAACCTGCAGGTGACAAAATGCGCTGCAGTTGGGAAAAGGATACGCCGGCGACTGCAAGGCGGGGATACAAGCACCAGGTGAGGTCATCTCTTCCCTTTTCCCTTAGTAAATCTCTGGAAATTACTTGATTTATTGTCTTTGCAGCTGATGATTTGCCTGTTTTTGGTGCTGTGTTTATGCTGCCGCCAGAGCTTCGCCGCTGACGCACTCGATCAGCTGGTAAGTGGGCGGTCGGTGGGCAGTGGGCGGTGTGGGCGGCCTGGGGGCCACGGTGGGCGCTGAGCGGCTCGGAGGCGCCGCTTGTTTGTTTTCGTTTCGTGTTTGACGCTGCGCACTTGTTGCCATTTCGGCCAAGACCCTGTTATTGGCGTTCCAAGTGCATGTTTACCACCCGCACACCCACACTCACCCATTCGTGGGTTATCGGTTCCAGTCTTTGTTGGGTGAATTTTCAAATTGGCTCGAAATCAATCAGCCAACTTGTGATGAGATAAGCGCAACAACAGTTCCAAGCGTTAAAATCTATAGGCCATGTTATCCACAAAGAAAATAATGATTATTTGACGGCAATTAAGTAGGGATTTTATTTTAATGACTTAAAAACATGTATTATATTAGGTTTTTTGCGATTAAAGGTTTTTAATTGATATTCTAGAATTATCCCTATTATATATATATTATAACAAAGTTAGATGCCTTTTTAGACCATATTAAATCTTTTAAAAGACAATTTACTTAATATTTTTCCAATACGACAACAAAATGATCAAAATTTATTATTTAACAGTTACAAAACTTACTTTAAAATGTTAATTAAATATTAATATTATATTTTACACCAAAACATCCAATCTAAGCGTATAAAAAATGCTTTAAATTTTATAAATATAAATTTAAATGTAAAAAATATCTTATAGAAACTTTAAAATTAATTTTCCCCTTCCCTTTCCCCCCTTAGAAATTTTCCACACAGGAATGCAAACTCAAAGAACCCATATATGGCAGTACCTTCGACTTCAGTGGCCTCCACTCAGATCTGGCTCATGTGGTGGAAAGCCCAAGCAATCCCGGCGATAAATTCGAGTTCAATATATGCGGAAATCTCACGAAAACCTGTAATGGTGAGAGTAATGTTTCAGCCTGTCTCAAAAAACAGGGCAAGGAGTACATTCTAGGTATGTTCTTTCTTAAAAATATACTCCTTGCTTGCCCTGAGCTTACCTGTGCTTATCTATTAGGTCGCCAGCATGAGCTTTTCTACAGGAATGGCAAAATGTATCTGGAATACAAGAGCGGCGTCAAGTGTGAGAATGGCACTGCCGACCAGCCCAACTATCAGCTTCACGTGAGGCTCGATTGCGACTACACGGTTGATGCCCAGCCCATGCATGTTACGTCCTATGTAAGGTCTTGGAATATATTCTGGGTGGTGGCCTCACCAATGACATTCTCCTTGAATCCTTTCAGGCCGACAATGCGTGCTCTTTTTACATTTCCTATGAGACCCCGCTGGCCTGTCTTCGCATACCCGATGCCCTTCAATCCAACAGTTGCAGCGTGCGGGATACCAAGTCGAATGGAACCTTCGATCTAATGCCCCTGAGCGACAGTAACTATCGCACCAGCAATCGCCAGGATGCCTTCTTTCTGATCAATGTCTGTAAACCTGTCCTCTATGGCGAGAACAGCATGTGTCCGCCTGGCAGCAGTGTGTGTCTGTTCAATCCAAAAGCCACGGACATGAAGGAGCGGTGAGTCTTAAGTGGTTGGATATTGAAAGCGGTGATTAGACCATATATTCTCCTGTAGATTCATCAATTTCGGAAATGTGCAGTCGCGTCCAGTGGTGGAAAATGGGCAGCTTCTGCTCAGGCATGAATCACCAACGCCCTGCGCAAAGAATTCCAGCGCCAACTACACCAGTGTTATTTACTTCAGCTGTGACAAGTTTATACGAGTGAGTAGCCATTAGTTAGTTATAAAGTCTTATTATAAACAGGATAATTAGGAATCGTAACTGCCTAAAATGCCTCAAACTGTGTGCTTTCCCTGCCTAACCACACAATCTTCTTTGCAGAACGCGCATCCGGAATACGCGGGCCTGGGAGCTGACTCGTGCACCTACCAGTTCAACTTTGTCACGCCACTGGCCTGCAATGATCTGAAACCCTGCACGGCTTTCACTTCCACAAATGAGCTGTGAGTGCTGTCCGTCGTTTAGCCTAATGATTCCACTCTAAGTCCTCCTCCCTCCTTTTAACAGACTGGATCTCAGCCCGCTGAGCTCGAAGCCAGCCCGCACTTTGATTAAGGATGGCAGAAACTATACAATTGCAGTGTGCGCCCATGCTGGTGCGCCCTGCCAGGAAAATGGCGGTAAGTCGGCCATTTGCGGCCTCGAATATTAGTATAGTTTTTAAGTGCTGACGCCAAGCATATTCGCCGTAAAGGAGTCGTAATTAAAGCGCTTCCGTGGGGGCGAAAGTCGTAACCTGGAGAGGCTTTAAAACCCTTTTCGACTCGGGAGGACTCCAGTTGAGCGGGATTAGTGATTTTTTATTGCTCTTCCGCTCGAGTGGCCCTCATGGCCATAATCGTCTTGGTAACCGGAGGAGAATGCAAAAAAAAAAAAACAGGATAAAAAGGGATGGGACCGGTCAAGTGTTGACCATTTCATCCGGTTTCCATTAAATCGCACACGAGTGGCTATTTGTAGGTCCCCTCGACGTATGTCCATAAATATGGGCGCACACTCTCGCTCGCCCCTGTGTTTGCCGCTGCAAAAGCCAGGGTATGATGATAATGATTTAGATCTGTGATGTGGTCCGTCATATATTTACATAATTTACGAGTCTGCCTGTGTGTGTGTATATGCAGGCTAGGTGGTCAGACCATTAGCCGGGGCTCGCCTTCCGCCTCGCCAATCTCCCATCAGCCAGGCAGCCATCCATCCATCCATCCATCCGTTGGCTCCACGTGAAAATTCAATTTACATTTTTTCGACGCCAATAATAAGCAGCACGTTTTTGGCGGCTCTAAAATGCTCTATTTAAATTGCGGCTTAAACTTGATATATACTTGGGTTAGAAATCGGCAGTGGGGCTTTAATAAATTCAGTTTAAAGGTGGTATTTAGATATTTTTTTATTATATTGCGTTCAACTTATTGTAAACATTTTAGTGCTTAGGTTTAGAGATGTACATTTATAGAATAGGGGATTAAGATATGATTAATCGAAAAATATCGAAAATATCGTAGTTTAATACATCGAAAAATATCGAAAAATATCAATTTAATTAAATAAAAGTATCGGAACAATTTTATTTAATTTGTTTGTCTTTTTTAAGTAGGTATATTGATCCTAAATACCAACAATAAGCTTAATTTATCGGAACATTACAAAATCTATTTTTATAGCAACTTTCGCGTTAAATATCCATATTTATCGGATGCTGAAAACTTTCTGGGAATTGAAAGCAAATATATAAATAATAAATTGAGTTTAGCTAGAAAGGGCTTAGGGATAATTTTATATTATTCTTTATTCAAGGTATGAGTTACATTGATGAAAAAATTCTTAAATAATAATAAGACTATTATTGTACATTTTATTTTATAGAAATGATGTTGTTAATAGTAATCAGCATTAACTTATTGTTTTGCATGGATGTATTCCTAATACTCCTTTATTATAGACCTCTGTCTGTCTGTTTCCCCACGGCAAACATTCTGGTTTACCCTTTCCAGTGCATAATCTTATGCTATATAGCATATAATACCAGCAGCTTTGATATTTTTCCTATTTATTTGCTTTGTATGCGCTGCATCAACATCAACAAATGGGGGAGACAGGGCCAGGGCACTCCGTG
>JAEIIU010057377.1:0-11261 GCA_018874675.1 Drosophila baimaii | reverse complement strand
GCTCCACGACTTTTGGCCCTTCTGGCCGCCAGTTCATCTTGTCACAATGCCAAACTCGTCGCTTCATGGGCCCTGCTCCGATGTCTCCGGCACTCTGGGCTTGGTGAAACTTTTGAATAATTCCGTGGACATTCAGAACGACATCATCATGCTTCATTGGCGCCCCGCCCCTTAATGCACCGATGCCAGCCGGGACTGATCCCTGCCCCGCATCCGCATCCGTGTCGCATCCGTATTCGCATCCTCGTGCGCATCTGCATCTCGTACCCGTACCCCGTCCTGTGAGCTCGGACCGTTTTATGGCCATGTCCGTGTCAACTGTCTGCTCTCGTGGCCTTCAGACGCTCGTAAACAAGCGACACAAGTTGGACACTGCCAGAGCAGCGTCAGCAGGAGCAGGAGCTGGGTGGGATTGCGACTGGGATTTGGCGGAAGGAACGCTGGGTACGGGGATCTAATGTGCTGGGCGTGGCTTTGCATTTATTCGTGTGTAAAATTTTAATTGAAATATATATTTAAGCAGGGAAGAGGCGACGGCGACGAATGTCATTTGTATCCGTAGCTGTATTTGTATCTGTCGCTGCACAGTGGCGTCATTTGAGGTTTTTCCATTGCAAAATTAACAACTTGTAAGCCAAGTAAGATAATCGATTAATTTAGATAATAAATTTCCTCAAAAAAATAACAAGAAGCAAACAGTTAAACGTTTACTCTATTGAATATCGTATAAGAACATCAATAAATAAAAACAAAAGAGAAGATAGATCCACTACAATCCATATGAAAACGAAAAACAACAAAGTGTGTTCCTATCCTGCATCGTCCTTTGTTCTAGAGGCCCCATAGTACGCTGGCCGTGTATCTGCATCTCGCAGATTTGGATAGTGAATAGCGGATACGGATGCGAATGCGGATGGGAATGCGCGTGTGCCTCGCTAATGTTTTCATTTGCATGCGAAGGACATCAGCCCGGAAGCGTGTTTATATGCAAATGCGTCCTGTGATTATCGAGGTTGCTCTGAAATGTCTGCTCCCGGCTGCTACATCTCCTCCTGCTGATCCCCAGCTGCCCTCCATGACCGCGTCTGGGTGTTAACTATTTGTTTTTGCGCGCTGATTTCGTTTTGGGTATCCGGGGGCGTGTACCTTTGTCTGGCCAGTGAAGCTCGCAAAAAAAAAATGCTGGACACGAAAAGGATTTTATTCCGAATTTTAAAGTTTACATTAAGGTTTGCCTAATTGACCTGAATGTAGAAGTTCCGGGTTCTGCTGATGTCGATCGGCGGCTCAAAGATCACAACGCCCGGCACGGCCTTTGCGTTCCCGTAGTCCTCTCCGGCGGCGCAGAGGGCCGAAAAGGTCGGATCGCGGCGCTTACAGGCGCTTCCCGGGACCACTGACATCCGGTAGATGGGTCGCCGCACCATGAGGTCCGTGCTGAAGGCACAGGCGAACACGAAGTTGTTGAATTCTTTCACGGTGAAGCGCATCGCCATGCAGCCCACATGGGTGTTCCGGTCCGCGATTATCAGCGCAGTCTTGGCAGTGTCCCTGTACGGTAAGGATTATAATGTGTCTATTAGCACTAAACTCAAATTAATTTAATAATATTCGACTGCCCATAGAGCTCACCTCCTCTCGAAGGAAGCCGGCATGTAGATGGCCGATTTTACATTGATGCCGTTCAGGTCCGTGGTCCAGTCTTGAATCAACCGCAGCATCAGTTCCAGATCCTCTAACTCGCTCTGTTTGCCCGTGTAGTAGGTGGATTCGTGGATGTAGCCCACGTAGTAAAAGTCCTTCGAGCTGAGGCAGAACTTGTCGGTGGAGCAGGTGATGATCGCCAGGCGGGCGAATTTCTCGAGCACTGGCGAATAGCTCATCCTGGACATGCGGGCCGCCGGCTTGAGGAAGCGTCCGCCTCCACTGGCCGTGTGGTTGCGGAATTCGTTGAAGGCATTTAGCAGGGCGTTGCGGTACCCCGCCATGGGCAGAGTCTTAGAACCCGGGGCGCACCTCACGTTGTATAACTGTGGGACAAAAAGGTCACGACTAATAAAGATCGAGCTCGCCTCACCTCAGGATTGTCGCAGGCCAGGTTGCTCATGAGGCAATGCGGCATCCCACAATACTCCATATAAGTGCCCCATCCCAGGGAGCAAATGCTGAGCAAAGCTATCAACCCGTGCAGCTTCATTTCTACTCGAAGAATGTAGTTTTAGGAAAAAGGGCTTCGCTTTTTTATAGTCACCCGCAAGGCGTGGCTGCATAGAAACACCTGGCTCCAGGCATTCCCTAGGAAAATGTCTGTCCTATATTAGCTTCTTCTGGGAAATATAGCAGCTGGAGCAGCACCTGTCTTAGCCTTATTTATTACTCATTTCCCTTAAGAGCTGTTTAAAAAATATACTTATTCTGAAATGTATGTATAAGCCAGGCTTATAGGAATTGTATTGTAAAAAGTGTGTACAAACCAACAAGTTATTGATTATACATTGAGTACCTGTCAAGGCAGCTTTTAAAGCTTAGAGAACCTTTCATTGATTATTTGGAAATCAAAAATGAGACACTTTTCTTCTCTTTACGTACATGCCAAGTGTAAAGGTTCCTTTACAAATTAATAAAAAGTGGCATAAAATATTAAAGTTAAGCCTATAAAATGGTATCCTTGAAGTTAAAGGAAAGTAAATATTTGGTATTCGTTTGTATAAATGAAACCCAACACCAATTTAAGTTGTATGGTTATATGATATGCATACAAAACCCCCATTTTCTATTACTTTATTGGGACTATTTTTAATTATTTTAAATTCTTTTAAATATTAAATACCAAGTACCCTTGCCCAGACAAGCCCTGCTGTTTCCACTCTAACTAGATGTGCAGGGGATATCATATCGCGGTCAGGGGATATAATATCGCGGTGCCCCAGAGACTGGCAATTGCCTCGATTAAGGCTGCCACATCCTTTGACCGACTGTCGCGGAGTGTGTCAATCGAACAGTGTCGTTAGAGGGATGTGCTCATTAACGGCACAGCAGTTGGTGATATTTGAAAAATCCATTAGGACCGCCTGGCCTTCTGGCATGACCGCAAGCCACCCCAACTCCGGGTCGCCAGTTTCCGCCCCCCGCTTCCGCCGCCCTTCTTAACGCTTCGTGTGGCATAAAATTTCTATACAACAATTTATGTTCAAATTAATGAAGAGCTCTTCGGCGGCGGGGTGTGTCCGGGTGTTGAGGTGTTAAGCGTTAAAAAGAGACTGGAGAGAAATGTAAATTCACAACAGTCTGGGCAGGGGCTCCGGCTCCGGCTCCCACTCCTGTTGACCCAGGCCTCCGGCTGGCCAGCAATGAATGTCATTTGGATTAAGCGCTGGATAAGTTTTTAATTTATTGTGCACACAACAACACGTCTGCTAGTCTCTGGTCCCTGGTTCGCCGCTCCGCTAGGTTAAGTGCGGGTGTAAGTGCAGGTTATCTTGGCGTGCCTATCGGAGCGTTCCCATCGCGGCCACGTGCCGTGTCCCACGCCAAGGAGAGACTCCTCATCCTCCTGCTCTTGCTCCGCTTAGTTCAGCTTGAGCTGGCCGGGCTCAGTGCCCGCGTGGAGGACCAGCAGCTCGGGGGTCATTGGGGCGGTGAGGGTTACCCAGGACTTGGGCACGCCGGCGTCATCGCGGGCCGATTGCAGAGCCTGCTGCAGGGCGAAGGCCACCGCGATGGACAGACAGATGGCCGGCTCACCAGTGGCTAAAAAAAAGAGAGATTCTCTTCAATGGAAAGTTCTGAGCGCCATGGAAGCACAACTCACCCTTCGACCTCATGAAACCAGTCTTGTTGGGGCTCTTGGGCAGCAGCTCGATGCGCAGATCCGTGGGTATGTCCTTCGCTCCCGGCGGCTTATACGTCCAGGTGCGATTCGTGAGGCACTCGCCCGTCTGCGGATCCACGATCACCTGCTCGCTGGTCCAGTAGCCCAGGCCCATCATGAAGGCGCCCTCGATCTGGCCGATGTCGACATTGGGGTTCAGACTCTCGCCGGTGTCCTCCAGGATGTCCACGCGCCCCACAATGTAGTTGCCCGTGAGCACGTCCAGCTCCACCTCGGTGAGGCAGAGGCCGCACACGGAGTACGGGTCCATGTCGCCCTGCTTGAACTGATCGCTGGCGATGAGGTTTACCTTGCGGTTGTAAGCTTCGGTGATTAACTGCTGCCAGTCCTGCGGCTTAACCTCCTCGCGCACCGGCTCCAGTCGCTGGTTGAGGGTCTCGCAGGCCTTGCGAACCGCGAAGCACAGGGATTCGCTGCCTACTGCTCCACCGGTGACCATGGAGTTGGCCCCGTTGATGGTGTCGCTGGCCTCGATGCGCACCTGCTGCATCGGGATGCCCAGGGTGTGGGCCACCACCTGCGAGATCTTCGTGTTCATGCCTGGCGAAGGGATAGAGCGAGAGATTAGATAAGTAAAGCACTGCTATGCCTTCCTCCATGACTCACCTTGCCCCATCTCGATGCCTCCGTGGGAGACCACCACGGTGCCATCGCTGTGGTAGATGGCTACCGTAGCTGGGTACTGTCCGAAGTAACCGATCTGGTACTCCATGATGCACAGCCCCAGTCCGCGCTTCTGCCAGCGGTTCGCCTTGTTGTGGGCGATGGTCTCGGCCTTGCGTTCCCGGTACTTGGTGCTTTCCAGGAAGCGCGGCATCATGTCGCCCATCTTGTGGGCGGGCAGCATGTTGGCGAAACGCACATCCGCCGGATCCAGGCCTGTCTCGAAGGCGATGTGCTCGATGATGTTCTCCATCATGGCGATGCCCTCCACGGAGCCAGGAGCTCGGCACGGCGTATTAGTCGGCGAGTCGGAGTACACCAGATAGCCGTCTAGCTTGTAGTTGTCACTGAACTCGTAGCAGTTCTTAGACAGGAGCACTGTGTGGCCGATGGGCGATTCATTAGACAGGTAGCCCGCATCCTCGTAGAAGCGGCTCACAATCCCCGAGATCTTGCCGGACTTCTGGACAAAGAAATCGTAGTCGCAGTGGAAGGCCCAGCGCTTGCCCAGCGTGGTCATGATGGACTCCAGCGATTGGACAAACCTGATGGGTCGGTTCAGCTTGTGAGCAGCAACGGCGGCAGCGGCGGCGGCCAGATTGCAGCGGGTGGCCTTGCCACCGTATCCTCCACCAATGCGGCGCGTCTTCACCTGCACCTCGTTGCTCTTGAGGCCGATTATATTGGCAACAACGTCCTGCGTAAGATCCATCCACTGGGTGGCGGCGTACACCTGCAATCCGCCCTCGAAGGGCAGCACCACCGTGGTCTGTGGCTCCATATAGTAGTGGTACTGCAGGCCCATGTCCAGCTGTCCGGAGGAGCTCACGTCGAAGGGTTCCTCTAGCTGGAGCACGTCGATGGTGGACTTGATCTTCTGCTCGAGCAGCTTGCTGTCGCCGGCCTCGGATCCAAGTTTCTCCAGCACGTGCTTCATGCTGGGCAGCACCTCCTTGGCCCCTCCATCGTAGCTCAGCTTAACGAGCTCCGCTGCCCGATTGGCCAGGGAATTGGAGTTGGCGAGGATCATGCCCACCGGCTGGCCAAAGAACTTGATCTCACCCGTGGCGAAGAGCTCCTCGTCCTGCGGGAAGAAGAAGTCGTCCCTGACCTTGGGTCCAATGTAGTTGGGTCCGGGAATGTCCTTGGCGTCCAGGTAGGCCACTACTCCGGAAATAGCCAGAGCCGCCTCTGGATCCACTTGGGTGACCTTGGCGCCCACTTTCTTGGCGATGACGAAGGCCGCCCACAGCTGGTTGTGCTGGGTGGGCAGATCGTTGGCATAGGTGGCTTCGCCGGAGCACTGGATCAGGCCCTCGTGCTTCTCCGTGGCCTTGGTGACCGGATAGTGCTCCTGGAAGGTCTCGAAGATCTGCTCGCCCTTGGAAACCGGTCGCTGGAGCAGGGAACCTCCCGTCAAGAAGCGACTGGCCAATCCCTGCTTTCGCTGGGCCGCCGTTTTCAATAGGAACTTGTAGAAGAGGCCGCAGGCCAGCTTCCGGCGGTAGATGGGAGAGGCATCCGGGAGGATGGCATCGGGTTGCAGCAATGCCGACAGCTGCCCGAAGGCCTTCTCCACCAATCCGTTCTCGAAGGGATTCTTGCCCAGAATCAGCTTCTCAATGGCCGTGGCGTGCACGAACTCGGGATTGATGCCGCCGAAACAAATGCGGGAAGACTTCACCTTGGAGTCGCTATCCAGTTCCAGCAGGAAGGCGGCGTTCACATAGGCATGGGCATTCTGGGCACGCGGCATGATCTGGAGATATGAAAGAGTCGAAAAAGATTTCAGATCAAGGAACAATAGCTTTGAATTGTATTGGGAACACGAAAGTGGATTCTCTGTTATCTTATCAGCTTTGTCTGATTCTTAACTCGTAAGATACGAGTTTGTAGAATGCATTACATAGGAGCTCTATTCAAGCTTATATCAGAGGCACTTTCAGGCATAACATCGCACTCACCTTGTAGGAATCGAATGCAAAACGCTCCTTGGGATACGCCGGTAGCACCAGGCTGTGAATAATAATTCCCTCCCTGGGGGTGCTCAGAAAGCTGGCCAGGGTTACGTTCTCCTTCTGGCCCACCTTGCTCTGGACGATCACCCGGGCGTCCAGGGCCTCCAACACGATGAAGACGTCCGAGGGGAACTCGGGGTGGGCTTGCTTGATGGCCAGGTTGCCCGCCAGAGTGCCGGCCTGGGTTAATGCGAAACGGATTGATAAAAAAACGAGGGCCCAAGGTGTCATGAAACAGCCGTGATAAGATAGAGGTGTGGAGGGCTTACAGCTGATAAGGCCGCTCTGATTTGACTTACATTGCGCACTGGGACATTGGCAATCCAATCGAGATGTTGCCACACCTGGGATAGGTACTCGAAGCCCGGAGTCTTCTCCAGCTGGCGACAGATCTCCATGGTCTCGCTCAGGCTCAAGTTTCCTCCCAGGGTCAGGACGGAGTTGTCGTCGCTCAGCTTGTAACCCTTGAGTTCGGCCAGCCCGGACACGTCAATAAAGGCCTTGATGTCCTGCCGACGCCGGTAGACTCCATGGGCCGTATTGCCAGCCACCAGCATGTAGGGAAGCTTCTCCTTGATGGCCCCCTGCACGGCGGCAAAGAGCTCCTCCAGATTGGCGGGCCAGCTCCAACGACTGCCATCGGGATACAGCTGGCTGCCCTTGGGTTGCTGCTTCTTGCAGCTTCCCGAGCAGGTTTGACCCGTCTTCGGGCACTGCTTGGTGCTCAGATCCTCGATATCGATGCACTCCGCCGGCACCTCGATGTTACTGTCCACGGCAAAGGACTTCATGGCATCCAGGATGGGGCGATAGCCGGTGCAGCGGCAGATGTTGCCNCCAAAGGAGTTCTCCACCTCCGCCATGGTGACCTTGCCGCCCTTGGACTTCAGCAGGCCGTACATGTTCATCACGATGCCCGGCGAGCAGTAGCCGCACTGGGTGCCGTTCATCTTGGCCAGCCGCTGCTGGATGGCATGGTAGCCGGTCCGCTTGTTGCCCAATCCCTCGGAGGTGGTCACCTCCAGGCCCAGGCAGGTGTTCAGCAGCGTGAGGCAGGAGTTGACCGCCCAGGTGCGTGGCTCTCCGGTCTCCGGATGCAGTCCGCTCAGGGTGCACACGCAGACGCCGCAGCCGCCTTCCTGACACATGAACTTGGTGCCCGTGAGTCCGGCATGCTCTCGGATGAAGGTATTTAGCGAGATATCCGCAGGCAGGCCAGCCAAGTTAACTATGGGGGGAGGCGAAGGCAGGTGGGGTTAGTGGAGCTGTTCAGCTTATCTAATCAGTCCCTCCGTTAAATCGCAAAAGGCATCACAACATGTCAAAACAGTTCTATTAAGTATCCACCTATCTACAGTTCGAAACACTTTATATTAATTACTACTGTCCCTCTTTTGTAGTTACTTTATGTAGTTTATGAATAAATAGTTTATGTTAATACTAGTAAAAAATATTAATTGCTTTCCCAGAGGCTCAAAGTCCAATCTGTAAGATTACGTTGGACCTGGCAAAGTCTAAGACTCGAGCTCTTCAAATTATACCTAAGTAAATTTGGAACCAACTAATTATTTATTAGAACTATGATGTCACAACTGTCTCCGAGTCTAATAACTAATATGTATTAGATATTTCATAGTCAAAATGTTGTTTCTCGCTTTCCAGTCTCGTTGTCTCTACAACCGTGTGGATGACAGGCAGCCCTATGTCAATCTACTGGCAATTAACTGCCCACAAGCCCCTGTCTATACACACCTTCGTGGCTGGTGCCGTTGATTGTAATTTTTCCAGCCATTATCTGGGGTCTTATATAAGTCCTCGGATCACTTGAAACTGTTTGAAGACTCGGAATTGTTGTGAAATTAATTGCAGCCTTTCTCGCATTCAATGGACGCCAGTGTTCCGAAAATATGTGCTGGAGTGGGTTCTGGAAACTATGTTGTTATTTCACCAGATGGGGTAACCAGTCCACTTGTAGCTCGCGTGCTTTTTCCACGCCGATCTAATAGCGACTGTAGGTTGGGGCCTTCCGGAGTCCGCTATATATTCGTGCTCCGGGCCCCGAAAGAGATTCTCGGGCACGCGAGAGTTCAAGTTCACCTGCTCCCGCTCTTAACTACCGTGTGCTCTTGCCCGCTCTCAGCCCGGCGTTAGATCATGACACTCTGGAACGTTATCTCTCCGTCGATTCCGATTGCTCTCCCACAAGGCGCCGCAATCGGAGAGCTTTATTATTATATACTTTGTTTGGGCGATTTTGTTTTGCTCAGCTTTCTAAACAAAAAACCTCACTGGGGTTCATGTTGGCGGAGTGATATAATCACGTATACACTCGTAGCATATGTATATGAAGAGAACTGGAAAAAGCCAGAGCTTTGGGCAACATATAAGACATATTCTGACTACTGAACTTTCTGAGGATTGAAAATGAAATTAAACTCGAAAGTAAACACAGAACTTCAGAGAAATAATTCGATAATCACTTATGAAAAGTAATATTTAAGCTTTTATTATACATAATTATATAAATCAGAATCCCACATGTAGTGACAACAAATCTCACTCACTGCAAGGTGAATGCCTCCACCTGACTTCCAGAATTAAGCACCACCGTCTCCGGCGTAGTTGGAGCCCCTAATCGCACCCACTCCCTGGGAAGACCGGCATCCTTTCTGGCCGACTGGATCGCATGCTGCATTGCAAAGAGTACTCCGACAGCCAGGCACAATGCTGGCTCTCCGGTGGCCTTGGATCGCATAAAGCCCACTGGATTTGGGTTCTTCTGCAGCAACTCGATGCGGAAGTCGATCGGAATGTCCTTGGCTCCTGGTGGATGATAGTTCCAGGTGCGGTTCGTGAGGATGCGTCCCGTTTGCCGATCGTAGACCAGGAGCTCCGTAAGGTAATAGCCAAGACCCATCACAAAGGCACCCTCCACCTGACCCACATCGATGAGCGGGCTCAGACTTTCCCCAGCATCCTCCAGGATGTCCACCCTGCGAATCAGATGGTTACCAGTCAGGATATCCAGCTCAACTTCGGTGAGACTTAGCCCGAAGATATTGTAGTTCGGTATATCACCCAACTTGTAGGACTCTGTGGCGACGAGAATAACAGACTCCAAGTAGGCCACTTGGAGGACTTGCAGCCAAGTGGCGTTGGATCCTAGTCGTCGCTTAAGCGGTTCCAACCGCTTGTTCAGAGTGTCACATGCTTTTCGCACTGCCAGTCCAATCATCTCGCTGGTCATGGAGTTGGCCGTCAGCATGGAGTTCGCTCCTGTAACCGTGTTGCTCGCTTCGATACGGACCTGCTCCAGGCGGACTCCTAGCACAAAGGCTGCCACCTGAGCCGCTTTAGTGTTCACACCCTGTCCAATCTCTATGCCTCCGTGCGAGATCACCACCGATCCATCCTCGTGGTAGATGGCCACCGTGACCGGATAGGTGAAGGCTATGGTGGTGTTCAACGGAAAACTCATTAGGGCCAATCCCAGGCCCCGCTTGCGCCATCGATTCTGGGTATTGAATAGGTTGATCTGCTCCCTCCGCTTTCGGTACTCTGTGGATGCCAGGAACCTCGGCAGCAGCAGCACCATTTTGCTTCCCGGCTGGAGATTGACCAGACGCACATCCGCAGGATCTAGCTGGCAGGTAAAAGCTATATGTTCCAAGGCAGTCTCTGCCATGGCAATGCCTGTGGATTAAAAGGGTTAGTATAGCATATAATCATTGGGATCCTATTGAACCCACCTTCTGCTGATCCCGGAGCCCGACACCAAGTCGAGCTGGGCGCATCCGTAACAATGGCACTTCCCCTGGCCCGGAAGTTCGAGTCGGTGAGGTTGTACACGTTTCTGATAGCTGGTAGTGTCAGAAAGTCCACGACATTCTCGTTTAGATTACATCCGGCATCTTCGTAGTAGTTATTCGTCAGCATGATGATCGCTCCGCTGGCGCGAACCCGGAACTCATAGTCCGAGCGACAAGCCCAACGCTTTCCATTACTCTCCATCATGGACTCGATGGTCTGAACAAATCGAGCTGGCCTCTTCAGCTTCCAGGCCACCAAAGCAGCTGCACAAGCGATTGGGTTGCACCTCGTGACCTTGGCGCCGTAGCCGCCACCCACTCGTCTCACTTGAAGCTGAACTGAGTTCACACTAACGCCCAACATGTGGGCAATGGCTCCCTGGGTGCCATCCATCCACTGGGTGGCGCAGTATACCTGAAGGATGTTATCTATTGGAACAACGATTGTGGTTTGGGGCTCCATGGTGAAGTGATACTGCGATTCCAGCTCGAGAATCCCCCTTCCCATCACGTCGCCAGGGGCTAAAGGCGGGGTCGTTGGGAGCTCCTTATCGTCCTTTTCAAAGCGCACAATGCGATCGTTCTGCTTTTCCGCGAGAACTTGATTAATGCTTGTGAAGACTCTCCGCTGGTCCCTGGCATAGGTGACCACCACCAAGGTGGCGGCATAGACAGCAGCATCCTGGGTAAGGGCGGCAATCACTCCCAATGGCTGGTCGTAGTACTTGACCTGTCCAGCAGCGAAAACTTCATCTGGTACAGGTGTCTGTTCAGTCACAGTAAGAAAATTATTGACTCCTGGAATATCCTTGGCCGAATAGAAGGCCACCACTCCCTTGTATTGGAGAGCGGCCGAGGGATCGATCTGCTCAATGGAGG
>JAEIIU010057372.1:73271-86447 GCA_018874675.1 Drosophila baimaii | reverse complement strand
ATTTAATTGCAAGTCGTTAATGCAACCTTGTTGTTTTCTGTCAACTGTGACAGCAGTGACTTGACAGAAAACAAATTTTCTTTTCACTTTTCCTATCCCAGCAGACGGTTGTCCCTTGCCTGTATAATTTTTCCTTGAATTTCGAACAAAAAAATGGAGGACGGCCAGTCATATCGCAAGAAGATGAAGCTTATGGTGGAAAAGAAGGAAAATAAGGCAGTGAAGAAACATAAGAAGAGAAACTCCCTAGACTTCTTCGATGAGAAGATGGAAATTATAGAGAGAAACAATGTGATCCTGGGCAAGCTGGACGTGATGGGTTATCTACGCCAATGTTCCGGCAAAAAGTACGATCGTCCTGTGAGCATGGCCGACTGGGAGGACAGCAGCACCAAGGAGCAGGAAGTGTTGGACCTTATGCGTTATACAGACAAGTGTATAGACGAGGAGAACGACCTTGAAATTCTTCTTGCAATGGCTTACAATGGAACGTTCTAACCGAAAAGAGAAACCCTTAATCGTGGATGTCGAGTACTGTCCAGCCAAGTAGAATAAATAAATTATACAAGAAGCGCCGCATTTTATAGGTATATTTTTTTAGAGGGATTATAAATGGTATTTCTTTGGGCACTTGAAAGAAAGCTTTGGGTTTTCTTTGTTGATTTATTTATTTTTAAAGCGAAAGTAAACTTGGATCTTATTTTTATAATTATTAAAGTGAATATCCTTACGAATTAACGAAACCCTCTGCCCCAAGCCAAATATCCGTAAAGAGGAGGAGCCTCAAACACCACAAGAGGAGTCTGCTGCCAGCAGCTCCTTTCATTGTAATATTCACTTTGGAAAAAAAAACGAAATTAAAACATTAAAACACTTGAAAAAAAAAAACAAATAAGAACCGAACCGATCCGAACCGTTGGACTATAAATGTCCGACTGTGCCGCTCTTGGAAAATCCTGCACTCGAGATTAACTCAGGGGCGGAGCCCGGGGGGCGTTACCCAGTGAAAACGCCCATTAAACCATTGCATTGCCACTGCTTATCATAAAAAAAATCGAATACAGAGTAGGTTTAAAATCGTACACACATATGTATATATATTTTGTATTTTTTTGTTTTTGTTTTTTTTTTTTGTTTGTTGTTCTTGAGCAGATTTCTCTCAGCCGATCTGCTGGCTTAGGGCGCTAATAATATCTATTACAATAGGTAGTAGCACATAAATTAAGATCGTTTAGCTTAAGGATTATATAGTTCACCGTCTCAAAATGTTAAAACTACTGCGGGGTAGCTCTCATTGGATTGCACTCTGTCGTCTCTCTCTCTCTGCAAGTCTATCGTGGCACTTGCTTCATTCTGCTTGGTTTTTTCTTTAATATTT
Organism: Drosophila baimaii; assembly: GCA_018874675.1. Lineage (NCBI taxonomy): Eukaryota > Metazoa > Arthropoda > Insecta > Diptera > Drosophilidae > Drosophila > Drosophila baimaii. Next base: position 85,069 of record JAEIIU010057372.1, on the reverse strand, counting down.
TTCTGTGGCTTTGTTTGCTTTTCTTGGTGTTTCTTTTTAATAACATATAACATATATGTGTGTGTGTGTGTGTGTGTGTTGGGAGTAAGTACAGGCTGTGCTCTCTCATTATATGTAAATCTCTTTGCTCTCCGTGTGCCAGGTGCATATAGGGCTAAAGCATGGTATAACTATGTAAGGTAGTTCATTAAGTTTTGTTGAGAAGCCTGAAAGCTCTCTCTCTTTCGAAGGTACTACACCCTCTTATATAGTTATGCCATGATCTAAAGCTTTGGATAAGTTTTGCCGTAGAATAAGTTACAAAAATGCACAAGAAATGTCTGAAAACTCTCAAGGAACTACAGAACTGAGTGGATCCAAGAAGATCCCTAAATTCAAAAGTTTCAGCAAGACTAAGTGGTGAGTCTTTAAGTTTTAGTTCTAAATTATTTTGAATACATTTTAGCTCCGTCTTTTTGCTCATTAGAATCCAATCAAAAATATTTGTTTAATTAGCATTAAGTGCTTACAAGGCTTGTGACTTGGTTTTTCCCAAATGGAAAATATAGATCATCATAGTACAATATATATATAAGTATATATTCAGTGTGTGTGTGTGCTTGGTGGTTGGTTAGTGGTGTTCTTGGTTCTTGTTTTTGGACTTAAGGAAGGAGAACGAATTTACGAATTTACGAATTTACGAATTTAGTTACAAAAGGTTCATTGCTTCATCGGCTATATATATATATCTTATATACTTATGGCTTGCCATATGTGTTACTTTTAGTTTTCTTTTTTAACTTTCTTTTTTTGGCCATGGAAATAGGAAATATTCAAGGGCTTTTGGTGGTTGCGCTATGCCTGCCTCTACATATGCTATATATGCTTTAAATTTAAATTTAAGTGTGTGTGTGTGTATATATAACGTACATAAGTCGCTTGCTTGCGTGTGTGTGTGTGTGTGTGTGTATAATAAGAATCACAAAGATGAAATGACTTGCGTTTAGTAGAGTCCGCGAGTATAAATAATAAAAACAAAGCTTTGCCGAAACTATGGTAATTAATATTACAAAATAGATTAATTACAATATATATGTGGGGGAGAGGGGTGGTGTTGTGCCAGGACAAGACACGAGCGCTACACGATATAAAATAAATATTAAAAATATACACTCGACAGTTGAACGTTCTGCTTAGGTTAGTTGGGTTTTCCATTCCTTCTCGCTTAGCTCCTCTCCTCGCTTTTGTTCACAATAAATGTGAAATATAACTTAGGGTCTTTCAGCTTCTAGGCTTCAGTTGGCGGGAGTTGGTGTTGTTGTTGTTGTTGTTGTTGTTGCGCCTGCTGCCTTGGACCGCCTTATGTGCTCCGACTTGTGGTACAGGAATTTGTAGACTGACTTTTGCTTCTCCGTGTGCTCCTCAAAGGCATCTGTAAGCGGTTATAATGGAGATTAGTTTGGTTGAAAGCGATTTTAATATAAAACACACAAAGAAACGTCTCAGATCAGCTCTTTCTAATTCTATCTTGGTTTAGATTTACTAAGATGACGCACGCCATACGATTTTTTTCTACACGAACTTATTCTGCTAGACCTAGAGCTGGGTCCAGGCTTTCTTGCCAAAGAGCTAGAGAGAGCGCTTTCTAGAGCCAGTCGCTCTCTTGTAGGTATTCAGAGGCAACCTCACGCATTCTACATCTGTACGCATAAATGAAAGCGACTTCCTTTTGAGATTTATACGCTCTCAACCTTGTGAGAGCGGAAAGAAAGCAATTTTCGTCAGGAACAGAAAAAATGCTTGCATATGGCAATTTAAATTTATGATCGTTACACATCTTAGTAATTCTAGCGTCTTTGGTTAAGCGTAATTACAACAGAAACTGCAAAGGCTCTTCCTCCCTTTGCAGTCTCTTTCTCGTGTTCTCTTTGCGAGAGCAGTGTAATGATCATGATCACGATAGACCCATTTTAAGAGCTCTGATATAGCTTGAAACCACTTACCAAAGGAGACATAGCCCAGGTTGTCCTTGTCCAGCGCATAGAAGAGTAATTGGGCCTTTTGTTCATTGAGCTTGCCGCCAGCGTGCTTCATTAAACGCACAAAGCTTTCCCGGTCAATCCGTTGACTAGATTCGCTATATAGCTAAAAGCGAGAAATATTTACAGATTATTTAAATATAAATTATAATATAATATTAAAATAATATATATATATTACATTGATCAGTGCTCGGAGGAAGGTGATTAGTTCGGAGTTCTTTAGCTTGCAGAAGAGGGAGCAGAGCAGGAAGCTCTTCAGGTTAACCGCACCCATGCGGCGCTAAAATAAGAGGCAGAGGGAGACATTCGTTACACAACATTTTTTTTGGGATCGCCAATTAGAGGGAGATGGGGGCAGTGACTACTTACGTGATCGAGCAGGGCGAAAAGCTTGTGCAGATTGGGATTCTTGAGATCAATCTGCAGCAACTCGGCAAAGGTAATAATATCCAGGCGATCCGTATTGGAAAGCCGATGGTAGCTCTTGCACAACTCAGCATCTCGCTGGCTCTCGATCAGGCCCAGCCTCTCGATGGTCCGCTCAATTTCCACAATGTCGCCGGGAAAGGGTATCTTCATGTCGCGGGCACGGCTCATCACGATCACATCCTCGAAGGAATAGTCCGATGTGGGCACGCCCAAGGCCCTGCAAAAAAAAGAGGGTTGTGAAAATTATTATATGTATATTAAGCTTGCCCTTCAAGTTATTTTGCTTTTGTTCTTTTGTAGCTTGCGGTTGACCATAAAATTCGAATAGAATGTTTATAAATAGCCACGCTAAAAGCATGTTGTTTTGTTTCCATTTCTAGGAAATCCCACGAGCTACACGTAGCTAGGTAGGTAGCTGCTGCTCCACTTACTTGGCCATCACCTCGCGCACATTGTTGGCATACAGATTGGCATCGGCCACTTCATCCGGTGAGGGTGTGTACACGGGCAAGTATTCAATTTCGCATCGATTGTAGAACTGCGTCATTGTCAGCCAAAGAAGGCGCAAGCTGAAATTTGTACAAACAACAAATATTGCATAAATAAATGAGAAGAGTATGTAGTTAGTTCAAAGACTATTTAAAAGCGTATTTTAGATTTTTGCTCTATAAAATAGTATTGTTTAGTTAGGCTTTTTTATAAAAAGGTTAGCAAAATGGCGTGTTTTAGGTTTTGTATAAGAATTATATCTTTTATCTAAATAATATGTCAATAGTATTTTAATTAAATTATTAAGTAGTACATTTTTAATGCAGTTTGGTTTAAAAAATCCTTATTAACAGGCTACTCTTATACTTAAATTTAAGACAATGTTTGACTCTCTATGTGCAAGCGCTCAACTGAATCACTCTCAATAAGCGAAGTGATTTTTTCAATTGATTTAACTTGCAACATATTTAAAAATCTTTGTGCAAGCGCTCAACTGAATTGATCTCTATAAGCGAAGAGGTTTGTTTCTAATTGTTTCTATTAAAAAATCATTGCTAACAGGCTACATTTATATTTAAAATTAGATCTGATAAAATTTTAAGCTTAGTCTGACTCTCAATGTGCGAGCGCTCAACGGAATTCCTCTCAATAACCAAAGAGTGTTTATGATTGGCTTAAGCTGCTATTTATATGTCTTTGCTGACCAACTACAATTTAATTGTACAATTTTATACGACTCTCAGTGTGCAAGCGCTCAACAGAATCTTTCGCTATAAACAACGAGTTTTTTCTATTGGTAAAAACTGATATTTAATACTCCTGGTTACATTTATAATTACATTTTAAAACTTTATCCAACTCTAATGATGTGCAAGCGCTCAACCGAATCTCTCTCTATAAACAGAGAATTTTTTAGGGGTAAAATAAAAGCCTTTTAAAAGTTTTTTTTTTATGGTCTCTACCTAATTTGTAAACATTTATAGTTCCTAGGTATCTAAAATTTGTATTTTGTATTTGTATTTAAATATTAATCAACTTCCTATAGCTACAAGTCTAGTACTTATAAATTAATGCGCTAGGGACAATAAATAAAAAAACAATAAAAATTACTGTTAAAAATATTGAGCCCAACCTATAAAAATAGGTAGTTTTAAAATAAACAATAAACTTATAACATTTATAGAGGCTGTCATATTTTTCCTTCATTTTTTATGGTTTGCTAGACTGTAAAGACTTGACCCCTTGTACCCCTACAAAATCCCCTTGTCTGCTACTTACACTCCTGGTCCGTCCCAAGTCCAAGTGAAGGTGTCGAACTTATTTGGATATTTCAAGAGCACCGGCTGAACGGGCACGCCCGGATAGAAGGCGCCGGGCTTGAACTTGATCAGGGCTGTGCGATTGGTGCAGGTGCCTTCGGCAAAGATTACCACCTGTGGCCAATCGTCTGTGGAGCGTGCACGGGCCACTATGTCCCGGATGGTGTTCTGCCGCGAATTGGGATCCTCACGCTGGACATAGATGGGCTGTGCATAGTTGATAATGCGACCCAGCAGCGGTATGTCCGCCGTCTCCCGCTTGGCCACTATCGAGGGCGGGCCACTGGCCACGACCAGGATGGAGTCCACGTAGGAGGAGTGCGGCGCCACCACCAGTATGGGCGCCTGCTTCGGCGTCGCCGGGGTGCCCTTCATGCTCACATAGTGGAAGGATCCAGAGGTGTAAACCATGCGCATGGCACGTGCCGTCATGTACTGCATCTGTCTGTGGAATGGATGTGGAGTGGCATAATGGAAATAAGAGCGATTCAATTCGATTTGACAGCGGGTACTTACTTCCGCCAGCCTGTGAGGGGTTTCTCCTTAAGATCATCCAGGGTCATGCCATAGAGACCAATGCAGGCGAACATCCAGGCAGAGATCAGGGAAAGGACACAGCCCACCACACGAATGGGAAGCAGCAGCACTGTCAGCACATAGACCTGGAAAAGGCAGGAAAATGCAGGAATTAGCGATGGGATAAGGACATCAAATATATCAGATTGGGGTGTATATCAAGAGAGATATATCCACAAAAATATCGCGCTCAATACTGTATAGAAAATATCGCAAAGTTTGATACATCGAAATTTTAAATATCAAGAAATAGCATTAAAATATCGATTTTATCGATAATGCCCAACAAATATCGAAATATTGTACAGTTTGTATATCGAAATTTGAAATATAAAACCAATAACGTTATAATATCAAGGTTATCGATAATATCGAAATATAGTGAAGTTTGTATATACAAAAATAGCGTTATTATATCAATATTATTGATAATATCGAACAAATATCAAACATATAAAAAATATCCTAAAAATTGATACATCGAAATTTGAAATATTAAAAAATAACGTTATAATATCGATGTTATCGATAATATCGAACCAATATTCTAAAATGTTTTTTAATTGATTTGTATTTCTTACAGGCTATTTTTAAAATATCTTTAAAACTAACATTTGTATTAGTTGTTTACTTTATTTAAACAATAATAGTTGCTGTTTGATATATTCAACAAAATATCGATTTATCGTGCATATATCGCAAGTGAAAAATATCAATTTATATATCAGCTTTCCATATTCAATATTTTATGTAATCCCTAAGTCTTCCCATTAAGCTAGAGCTGCTTAAAGCCCCACTTAAAAAATAACGACTCATAAAAAAGCTTACTTTGAAGCTACTGCTATAAAAAATACCCAACTGTGTGCCTTTCACATTTAATATTCAATATTTTTTTGAAGGTTTTTACTTCATAAACTTTAAGTAATTTTTTGTATTTTGTTAGAAACACATCCATAAATATTATTACTAAGCCCACAAGCTTTTAATTTAAAAGTAAAGATGAATAACTATCAAAAACTAACAAACTAAATAAGCTAGGGTTTTGAGGGTTACAATAAAATATGACATAAATGTGCCACCAGAGCCAAGGTGAAAAAAGCAAAACCACGTGCTCGCAGCTCCCCCCAATTCCCAGCGATTATCACGCCTCAGCGACAATCCAATCCCCAATACGATAGCCCCCATTGCCGTCTAGGAATTTGGCATTAATTCATGCAAACACGGCCGCATATTAAATAATAATGAGCGACCCCCACAAATCAATTAGTCGCCAAACATTTCCATGTTTACAAATAGACCAGACCGGGGCACCAATCGCTGATACGGACTAGGGGCTGCTGGCGGTGCTGCTGTTGCTTATCAGTCAACTGGAGGCCTACCGGGCAACGCAATGAACTTTCCCTGTCGATCCATTCTCCCCGAGCCCCCCACTTTTGATTTTATCAAATTGCTTCCAAGAAAACACACTTGGAATTAGCCTCAATGTCTGAGCGGGTTAATTGGGGGTCGGTTTGGTCAAAAAATCAAAATAATTAAACTATAGCAAGCTTATACATATAACTCCCCTTAAAAATGGGATAAAAGCCTAAAGTTTATTTTTAAAACATTCCAAAGAATTCTGTGTCTATTTATACAAAAATTCCAATTCAAATACTTATGAATGTTTGTTCAAGTTTAACTTTTTATACATATTTTTTAAAGAACAGCTATGATCATAACAATAGGATCTACTTTTTTTAAGTATTAATTATGGAAAAATAGTATAGTTCTTGTATTATTTGGTTATTTACTTTGCTAAATTAATTTAACTATTTATATTAAATATTACTTATATTTGTATTGTTTTTTGGTACCTCTTTAATCTGCTAATAGGCTTTTAAGTGTACATTTATGTATGTTTTAGTTTCCTGTCTAGAGTAACTGATCAACCTCAATGTTTTGCCTGATTATAAAGCAGTTTGTCGCTGAATTTATTTGTTATATTTATTTAATTATGAAATCCTGCTAAAAAAAAATATTATATTGTCTACAGAACTTTTTTAGTTAACATTTTGCATGGTTATAATATATATTTATGAGATCTTGATGATTATTTTTCCTACAAACTTATTTTTATACTTTTAAAACCCCCTAAAATCTCATATTAAATCGATAAAACCTTTTATAAAAACCAAATGTATATAATCCATAATTTTACACAAATTGTAAATCCCCAAATTAAATCTCCTTATAATTACTAACAACTCCACCCCAACTGTGGCCAGAGATATGGCCAAAGTGGCTGCATATTTACTAACTAATCGCCGGCTGAAAAGCGAGAGAGCAGCAGAAGAGCAGCAGCAACAGTCGGCAGGCAGCAACAATGTCAGGGCCAGTTGAGTGCCTTGAACTTTGGACGGAAGCGAAAATGAAAGCGAAACTGGTTTTTGTGTGCAGTGCACGCAATGTGGGGGGGGGGAGGTTGGAGGCGGGGATTCCCCACTTGAAACCGCCCAGCCACCAGCCAGCCACCTTTTTTCAGCTGCGCTTCTCTCGACTGGCTTTGTATTTATTTATTATTTAAATAATTTCAGTGGGTCAATGGCTCAATGAGTGCGACGGGCTTCCTTGTTCATCGGCTGATCATTCGATTTTGGTCTACAAGTTCGCATATAGACGGGGTAGAGATAATAGCATTTCAGATGGATTAAGTTTAAGATACTTTAAGCCTACAGATTAAAGGCATGATCTTATAGATTATATAGACTCGTCAAGATGATGTAAATAGTCATAGTACCTTCTATAAGTCATTTTTTACCATAATTATAAAATGGGATTAACACTAAAATCTTTGATTAATATTCTTCAAAATCTAAATAATATTCCTGGACTCTCTTCTAATAATAATATTTAAAATGACTTTTATTTTGATTTCATGCCGTCATTGGACTTTCGCTTAATCGTCTGTTTTGTATTTATATTGCCTCATCGCCAAGCAATAATAATTTATTTATACTAGACTTTGAAACTTGACTAAGCGATAGCGCCATTCCCTATGACAGCAGCAGTGTCAATTCTTTTCGATTTTACTACTGATTGTAGTACGAGTATATTTTGATGTTTGTTTACTTTTTGAGATTGTTGCCGGGGCTCTTAGTCTCCCATAAGTAGGTTAATATGCTACAGATGCACTCAAATCACTGTGTTATTATATATATATATATATATTTATAGAACACACAGTCAGTCAATGACAACAAATAAGAAATCCCAAGAAATCCCTTGACCAATACGTAAAACCCATTTAAATCACGCCACAAATGGGGCAACATTGCAATGAGTCAGAGTCAGAGCCAGTCAGCTCAGCCCAGGCTATTTATCATACACAAAGAGAAAGCTTTGATATATATATATATAGACTAGACTTTTAATTATAAAATTATAGGCATTATCTCAGTTAATTGATATCAATGTGTCAAAGTGATAGGAAATATAATCAATCGGTTTTCTATCATCTCGGGGTTGATATGGTGTTTGTAAGTGATGTTGTATTTGAAAATAAATAGATATATGTATATATTTATATATATCTCTCTATAGAGAGCTCTAATTGGCTTTATTGACATTTTTTTCAAGTGCATCTATTAACCCAAATTAGATCATTTCCCGGGCCAATCTGCACTGATCCGTAAAAACAAACTTGTATTGCTCTTTGTTTATCATTGTGTTATTTTTCACTCGCAGCAATTAGAGCCAAGTGTACACATAGAATAGAGAGAGCTATAACAATATATGTAGCTATAGAAAAGGGGGTTGGGTTTGGGATTGGCTTGTACCTACAGCTGGTTATATTCTCCCATTAACCCACGTGCGAATATTTATTGGGCGCTTAAAAAGCAATAAAGCCACTGACGCTGCACTGGGAAAGCGGATAAAGTGTCGGGTTAATCGCTGTACTGGGGAGTGGGAGGGAGATTGGGTAGTAATGCCGTTGAACTGTATTTTCGTTCGTTGGAACACGAGCTGCCTCAAATGACAAAAAAGAACAACCAAAGCTGTTAAAAATGTGCAAAATGTCAAGAAAGCAGTCAACACTCAAGACAGACTATAAAGATACCCGGTAATCTAACAGTTATTACACGTATATAAACCACGAGATCTTTTGTGATTCAGGCTGTAATCATATTTCTTCGGTACAAAATGATATCATATTCTTACTATCTTTTTTAGTAATATCACCCAGGATAGGATAGGAGGGGAGAGGAGAGGAGAGTATAGAGATAGGATAGGATATGATAGGATAGGATACGATAGAATTGGATAGGATATGATATGATATGATTTGATATAAAAGGATAGGGATAGGTTAGGAAAGGGGAAAAATAGGATAGGATAGGATAGGATAGGGATAGAATAGAATTGTTAAGGATAGGATAGCATAGGTTAGGATAGGTTAGGATAGGATTGAAATAGGATAGGGAAAGGATAGGGATAGGATAGGATAGGATAGAATACGATAGTATAGGATAGGATAGGATATGATATGATATAATGGGATAGGATAGGATATGATTGGGATAGGTTAGGAAAGGATAGATATAGGATTGGATTGGATAGGATACTATTATCTTGTGTAGATGCAATAGTATAGAATAGGCTAGGATATGATCTAATAGAATAGGATAAGATAGGGATAGGATAGAATAGGAAAGGATAGGATGGACTGGGATAGAATAGGATAGGATGTGTTTTGATGGCATAGCATAGGATAAGATAAGATATGATAGAAAAGGATAGGATAAAATAGGAGAGGATAGTATTGCATAGGATGGGATATAAAAGGTTAGGATAGGATAGGATAGTATAAAATAGAAGAGGATAATATAGGAGAAGATAGAATAAGATAGGATGATAGGATAGGATAGGATAGGAAAGAAAAGTATAGAATAAGATAGGATGATAGGATTGGATATGATAGTATGGTTCCAATTCTAAATGCTTCAAATTTAAAAATAATGTAACCGTATTACCGGAAAACTTTGAATGTTTTAGAGTTGCAACTTGCAAGGTTTTTGAATATGGAAAATTCAGGTTACATCGAATATATCGATACATGTGATAACAAAATTAGCAAAGCTGCTTTAAATATAAATTTAAATTTAAATAATACATATTACATATAAAGTAATATATTTTCTTTACTTTATAATGGAAATACTGTAGTATAGTGTGATGATGTGTAGGTAAAAAAACATACTTTAAGGTTTTAATACTCAAGTTGAATTAGTTATTTTTCGAAAGAAATAAGTTTGTAAGATATTCTGTGTTTTTTATATTGATTTTGAATTTGTAAAGTGGTAGTACTATGGCTCCTAAAGGCTTATAACGAGTGCTTTTTGTAATTTCCAATCTTGGTATGGATTTATCCCCTATATACCCACCGACAAATACACACGACCATTGTGTAAGTAAGGCGGATGGGAAAGCAACGGGAACAAAGCGGAACAAGACTGGGTGAGTGGAAGCGAGAGAGGGCAAAACAATGGCACACATGCCAAAAGAACCGGCGTTTTTTTTTTTTGTTCGTTTTTGTATTTCGTATTTTGCTTCGAAGCAGCAGCAGCAGCAACAACGACAACAACAACAAGAACAGCAGCAATAGTGGGGCGTAACAACAACAAGGCGAACAAGAAAATCATACGATTCTCGCTGCCGTTAGCAAAACGCTGACGTAGGCAGAGACGTCGGCCGCGCCAGATAAAAAAAAAGAAAAGAGGAGGAAGAAGCAGTAGATGACAACAACAAAAACATAAGTAAACCATGCGAAAAAGAACAAGAAGCACTAAGAAAATGTAACGGCATATTCATGTCAAGTGCAATGTGAAGGAGAGAGAGAGAGAAAGGCCTCAAGAGAAAGCACTCACTCACTCTCATTATCTTTCTCGCTCCTACTCTCCCTCTCTCCCTCCCTCCAGTGGAGATCGCACATGGGCCGGATTTGCATGAATGAATGCGAATGCGGAGAGGGTGCGGGGACACAACACTCACCTTGGCCACCTCAATGTGACTGTCGATTTCGATCCGATGGACGAACGGATTGATGTAGTTGTAGCCCTTGGAGGCCCACGTATCCTCCTCGGAGTCGCGCTTAGTCAAGCTGGCGGCGGCGGCGGTGGCGGCGGCAGCGTCGTCAGCAGCAGCAGCAGCGGCGGCCACTCCCACATCGGCGGCATCCATGCCCATTCCTAATTCATCTCGCACCACCCCCTTTCCCACGGGCGGTACATCTTCGCTGCCCGCAGGCTTCATTGTCGACGTTGTCATTATCCGCACACTCTTTCACTACCACGCACACTCCCGCACAGCAGGCACAAGAAAATAATAATAATAATAGCGATAATAATAATAATAATAATAATAATAAACGCTGTTCCGCAACGTATTTTTTAATCGTAGTGTATTTCCTGGTTTTAGCGCGGCTCAACGGCTATATTTCAAATGCTTGATTTTAAAACAAATGGTTATATATATGTACGCGTGCAAAAGCTGGCAATCACAACCGCCGCGCATAAATATACATTTTATAAACTTTAGTTATAACAACAACAAACTGCGTTGTTAGAGCTGCAAAAACATCGATGTTGCTATCGATATAAGTGTTTTTTTTTTTTGTTATTTTGCAACATCGATGTTTAAGCTTTGGGTGTTTACTGTGACGGAGATAGGTGGGAAACTTTGCTTGGTGACTTATCGATATTTTTACTACACATTTTATGCAATTTATTACTAAATAACATATATTTTCTTGTAGATTTAAATAAATTATATTTATTTTTAGTTTGCATTTAATAATTTTAAAGTTTATTTTATGTTTTTGAATGGATATATATCGCTTTAAAGCGTTTTCACACTGGCCGCTTAAGAGTCGCTGTTGCGAAACGGTTAAGCGAGCTGTTTACATTGGTTAAGCGCTTAAGCGCTTAAG
>JAEIIU010057372.1:40453-58871 GCA_018874675.1 Drosophila baimaii | reverse complement strand
AAATACTGATTTATACTGAATATCGGACTGTATTTTCCGAAAATACTGGACAAAAGTCGCTGCAGCGGCGTTTAAGCGACTTTTTCCTCTCTCGCTCTAGCACATGTCATCCTTATGGGGAAAAAAGTCGCTTAAGCGACTTTTGGCCGCTTAAGCTGTTGCGCCCCCAATGTAAACACAGTATAAAACTTAACAAATCGTCTAAAGTATCGACTAGTTCCGAGTATGAATTTTGTGAACCAATCGATTATTTAGAATGTTTCAACACCCCTGACGTGTGTAACGGCCCTAAACAACGTGCAGGCAAGTGTATGTGTGTACATAAGTAAGTGTTGCCGTTCCACTTTCATTTCGTTCCGTCGGCCCTCACAAATGCGAGGCGTCGTACTTTATAAGTCATTGGTGAATTTACTTGTCATTTAATTTGTACAAATAAGTGAAGGAAACCCCTGCGAAATTACGGCGTTAGCCGAATTTGGCTACTAGTGGTGCTTTTTTAGTTTGTTATTTTCTTATCGTGAGGGGAGCTGCATGGATGCACACATGGATCCCGGTTGGTTACAAAATCTATTTCCCGTTGTTCGTGCCGCCATAACATTTTTTCTAACCCAGAAATAAGCAGCAGCGACGACGCTGGAAACTCTCGCGAAGCAACCGAAACGGCCGGCGACACCATCCTCGCAGATACTGCGTCCACGGGACCTGCCCCCGAGCCGGATTCGACATGTTCAGAGTCAGTATTGAATGTGCGCAGTCAGAGCAACTCGCCAGCCGCGTCCGGCGAGCCGCAGGAAGACGGAGATGGCGGCGCAGGTGGCGATGCACGTGCCTCGCGTTCCAGGAGCCGCAGTCACAGTCGCAATGGCAGCGAGCCGGCGCGCTCGCGCAGCGGCTCCCGGCACAGTCGCTCTCGCTCCAGGTCGCGCAGCGGATCGGCTCACTCTGCGGCCAGTGGATCCCGTCGCTCGCGTAGTGGCTCTGCACGTTCTCGAAGTGGCTCCCGTCACTCCCATGCCTCGCGACGTTCGCGCAGCGGTTCTAGGCGCTCCCGCAGCGGCTCCAGGCGTTCCCGGAGCGGCTCCAATCGCTCACGCAGCGGCTCCGGGTCAAGGCGTTCGCGAAGTGGCTCCAGGCGTTCTCGAAGTGGCTCTAGACGTTCTCGAAGTGGCTCTAGACGTTCTCGAAGTGGCTCTAGGCGTTCTCGCAGTGGATCTAATCGTTCCCGCAGCGGCTCCGGCTCTAGGCGTTCTCGCAGCGGCTCCCGCCGCTCCCGGAGCGGTTCCCGGCGATCTCGGTCGGGATCGAGACGATCTCGCAGCGGATCTGGCTCCAGGCGTTCTCGCAGCGGCTCGAGACGCTCCCGCAGCGGTTCCAGACGGTCTCGTAGCGGCTCTAGACGCTCTCGCAGCGGCTCGGCGCGTTCCCGCAGCGGCTCCCGTCGCTCTCGCAGTGGATCTGGCTCCAGACGTTCTCGCAGTGGCTCCCGGCGCTCCCGCAGCGGCTCCAGGCGTTCACGCAGCGGCTCTAGACGTTCACGCAGCGGCTCGCGGCGTTCTCGCAGTGGCTCACGACGCTCTCGCAGTGGCTCCCGGCGCTCTCGCAGCGGCTCTCGACGCTCTCGCAGCGGATCAGCGCGTTCCCGCAGCGGCTCCAGGCGCTCCAGAAGTCGCTCCAACAGTGCTGGCTCTCGGAAAGGAGATGATTCACGCGGAAACCGCTCACGCTCGGGCAGTGCGGACTCCAAGGAGCGTGGCACCGTCCGACGCAAGCGCTTGGCCATCAGTGACTCCGAAGGTGAGTTGCCCCCAAGGCGCCTCGATGGGTTTTAATGGGTTTATTTCTACTCTTTCTGCCCGCAGACGAGTCGCCAAAGGTGAACAAGAAGCGAGTGAAGATCACGGACACGGATAACGAAGAGGAGGAGGACCAGGACAATGGCCTGGGCACAGAGAAGACCCAGGATAAGATAGTGGAGAGCTCTGATGATGAGAACACGCCGATTTCCAATGAGCATGAGTAAGTTATCGAAGGAGCAAGGCCTCTCTCCACTGTTGTCCCCTTGTTAACCCTCCAATCCTCCCTCCCTGCGCGCAGCAAGAGCAACTTCATCTCGGACTTTGACAAAATGATGCTGCTGAAGAAGGAGGAGAAGCGCGTGCGGCGCCGCAAGAAGGACATCGATCTGATCAACGACACCGACGATCTGATCGATCAGCTGATAATCAGCATGAAGAACGCCTCGGATGACGACCGGCAGCTGAACGTGATGGGCAAGCCGGCCACCAAGAAGATTTCCATGCTCAAGCAGGTGATGTCGCAGCTGATCAAGCGGGATCTGCAGCGTGCCTTCCTGGAGCACAACATACTCAATGTCCTCACGGATTGGCTGGCGCCGCTGCCCAACAAAAGTCTGCCCTGCCTGCAGATACGCGAAAGTATTCTTAAGCTTCTCTCGGATGTAAGTATCAGGGATGATAGTAGGGAGTTCCACTTGAGAAGTAACCACTCTCCTCCTCCCCCCTGCAGTTCCCCACCATTGACAAGAAACTGCTGAAGCAGTCGGGCATTGGCAAGGCCGTCATGTACTTGTACAAACATCCACAGGAGACCAAGCAGAATCGCGATCGTGCCGGCCGCCTGATCTCTGAATGGGCCCGACCCATCTTCAACCTCAGCTGCAACTTCTCGGCCATGAGCAAGGAGGAGCGGCAGGAACGCGATTTGGCACAAATGTCGCGCCATCGCCACAACAAGACCCCGGAGCCGCAGCCAGCGACCACCAGCAAGGGCCAAACCCTGAATCAGACCCTCTCCAGCGAAGATCAGTTGCTCAGACCCGGCGATCCGGGCTGGGTGGCACGCGCCCGTGTTCCCATGCCCTCCAACAAGGATTACGTTATCCGCCCCAAGTCAACCGTCGAGGGTGAAGTCTCCACGGTGCGTTGTCCTCCCCCTCACATGCTGCTGGGTTTCTTGTCCATATATTAATCATGAATCCCATTCCAGGCCACAAAGCGCAAGCCCAACCGCTATGAGAAGCACATGAAGCGTTTCCTCGACTCGAAGCGGCTGAAGGAGAGTCGCCGCGCCGTCGAGATATCCATTGAGGGTCGCAAGATGGCACTGTAGAGGCAAGCGGCAAGCGGCAAGCATCCTAGCTAAGTTTAATTAACATATAAAATCATCCAAAAAAACATAGAACAAAATGAATAAATTATATTTTTGAATATAATTGCACGTGCCTGGATATTTCATTAAGTTAATGTTTAATGGGGAGATTCGATTTTGATTATTTTTATTTATGTTTATTGCGGTGCAAACTAGGGAGCTGCTTATTGTTTATTTGGAAAGTTCAATAAGAAAGTAATGAACAGTGAAGTGAATTTGGCAAATAAGACTTTTTAGAAAGACCTTTAATTACACATTCATTTTTATCCCCACTTTTTGAGTGATTTCATATCATTTGCGTTTATCTCGTGTAAATTCCACTTGAGTGCAGATTTGTTGTTTATTTAAATACTACAAAAATAGTTCACATTTACTATTAAAAGACTGTTGGCTTTTGTCAATGTATTCTCGAAACTTTAATCTGCAGCGTTATCAGCAAGCAGCTTTTGTAAATAAAAATGCAGGTGAATATACTATAAAAAAATAGATTAGCTTAATGTAAACATAACATGAACGCCACCAGCTGGATGGTACATGCATACATCATTTGTATGTACATAATCGAACACCGCATTCTTCGTATGCACATATGAATGTACATATGTATGTACATATATACGAATGACCATATATACATACATACATATGTAAATAGGTAGCATCTAGTTGGTGCAGTTAGTTACATGGGCTTTCATTGTACATATGTACATACATACATAAGTATGTATGATATGATATATTATGTATGTACATATGTACATATATACATTTGGACATACATATGTATGTATGTACATAGATGAACATGCATAATATGCATTGCATATGCGGGGGTAATTTAGAAAATTAATAAATTTTTTATGATGTACTTTCGATATTTGTATTTGTATTTATTAAAAAATACCCTTCGTTATAAACTTTGGTTTAAATTTTAAGCCCAATCTGCAATGATAATAAATCCGTATACATACATACATGCATACATATGTATGTATGTATGCGAAAACATTAAATTCGTGTGTGTATGCATTTTGCATAGTGTATATACGTATGTACATATCGCATTGTACATATCGTCTGCCTTATAAAAAACAAGACCATATGATGTACGCATGTATGTATGTATGTTGTGTATGTCAACATGCATTGGTAGCAGAGTAAGAACGCCAAAAAAATTCCACTGGCCATCGGCTAAGAAGGAGGAGGAGGGAGAATTCGCGGTGGCATTTTTGATGACAGTCAGCTCAAACGGTAGCCACGAAAATAAAGTGTGTGTACAACAAATCACAAAGATACTCGTACGCCGGTCGGTTTGTCGGTTGGCACACATTATAAAACGGCATTAAATTAATAATAAATGTCAAATTAAGGGCATTTCGTTTCGACACCGTTTGGTCCCCAGCCAGCCACCCGGTAGGAAATTCGTAGCCTCTGTTTGTGCTGGAGCCTCTGAACGGATTGTGTGTCCCGGCTGCGTGGTAACTTTCCGCACCAGACGACCCTGTCTCAAGGTGGATATAAATAGATCTTATCTAGGGACGTGAATGGAGGCGTGGCTGGTAGTAGCTGGACCAGGCGGCTACCGATTGCCTAGCGGGCGCGCTGCGTGGTGGAGAGCAGTCGCTGCCGCTGCCGCTACCTCTGCCGCAGCCACACTATCGCAGCAGCGCCGCCGCCGTGTGCGGCTCCTATCTCCTCGGAAATCGCCAACACCATCGGCGGCACTTGGGTCGGGTTCACCTCTGGCGTTATCGCGTCCAATATTAAACCAGTTGCGCTGCCTTCAAGTCGCTCAAACGCATTTACGCCGTCCCGACTGGTGGTCGACAGCTCCGCAGATCCCCGAGAGGCAGCAGGTAACAGCAGGTAACAGCAACACGCACACAGACATGTCGCAGGTGAAGAAGAACGAGAAGATTGGCATCGTGGGCAGGTAAGTGTGTTGGACCATTGATCCCTGTAAGGAAAGACTCTAAGCCGTCTGTATGCATTCCAGCGGACTCATTGGCCGCTCCTGGTCGATGCTGTTCGCCTCGGTGGGCTACAAGGTGATGCTGTATGACATCCTGCCCGAGCAGGTGTCCACCGCCCTGACCGCCACCCAGAAGGAGCTGCAGGATCTGGAGGCCAAGGGCCTGCTGCGTGGCAAGCTGAACGCTGCCCAGCAATTTGGCTGCATTACGGGCACCAATGACCTCAAGGAGCTGGTCAAGGACGCCATTCTGGTGCAGGAGTGCATCCCCGAGCGTCTGGATCTGAAAAAGGCACTGTACAAGCAGCTGGATGCCGTCGTGGGACCCAACACCATTCTGTCCAGCTCCACCAGCACCTTCCTGCCCTCCCTGTTCAGCGCGGACCTGAAGAACAAGGCCAACGTGAGTACACACATCCCATAAATCTGTCCCGATAACTCGAGGTTACCATTTGTCTGGGCAGAAGAGTGTCTTTTTTGTTTGTTTAATTTTTTGAAGATTGGGGAACTTATCTTATAATGTTTATATAGGGAGAGAGAGTTGGTTAGTTAGGAGCACAAATAATAATAATATAATGGGTTTAATGAAGGCTTTAATAATATTATTAAATCTTTTTTAAAACCTTTTCCATTCTTACATATGTACATAATATAATAATATATAATATATATAATAATATATAATATATTCAAGCCCTCATTAAACCTATTATATTATTATTATATCATTATCTGTATATAGAGATCTGAAATACACTACACCAAAAGAGTTAGGACCACAAATTGTTATAATATAAAATAACTATTATTATTAAACCTTCCTGAAACCTAATATTACATATATAATATAATATATTATAATATATTATCTATTATATTCATATAATGGTGTTAAGGAAGCTTTAAAGTGTTTATATAATTATTTATTATCTCAAATTAATTTCGCTAATTGCCTTAACTTTGGAAGTATTCACCTGGCCTGCCATTCCGACCTCGCATGCAGTCTGTATCGCGTCATCCGTCCTCGTCCTCAATTTCCCCTTCCACATAGTCATATCTGTCATGGAATCTAAGAGAACTGGAAGGTATACTAGATTCGTTGAAACACTAGGGTAAACCTAAAGAGAACTGTATATTATAGTTATTAATTAGCATTAGTCGAGCCCTAATATAAACTCAAGATCTAGATGGATTGTTTTAATACATTATTGTAAGCACATAAGTCGGGGTATATATTTTCTTTCAAGAAAACTCATCAGTAAACTTGAAGATAGTTCTTAGATTTATAGGTACCATCATCAGGGAACATATTATTTACTTGGAAATAATTATTACATTAATTATTGCATTAGAGATTACATAGACCAGGTATCGCATGGTCGAGGCTTTGGACTTTAACATTCATTCTTGTTTGTTTGCTTTGATTTGTTATTTACTTTTTTTCATTTTTTTGGTGCGAACAATTAAAGCAAATTGCGTTTGATTTTTTGGTTAACCAACAGGTTTTGGTCTCGCATCCCGTCAACCCGCCGTACTACGTGCCCCTCGTTGAGATCGTGCCCGCACCGTGGACCAAACCGGAGTGGGTGGTGAAGACCCGTGCCATAATGGACGAGATTGGCCAGAAACCAGTTACGCTGTCCCGCGAGATAGAGGGCTTCGCCCTCAACCGCATCCAGTATGCCATCCTCAATGAGACGTGGCGCTTGGTGGAGGCCGGCATCCTCAATGTCAAGGACATTGACAGTGTGATGAGCAACGGTCTGGGGCCGCGCTACGCTTTCCTGGGCCCCCTGGAGACGGCTCACCTGAACGCCGAGGGCATGGCCAATTA
This sequence comes from Drosophila baimaii, assembly GCA_018874675.1. Taxonomy (NCBI): domain Eukaryota; kingdom Metazoa; phylum Arthropoda; class Insecta; order Diptera; family Drosophilidae; genus Drosophila; species Drosophila baimaii. The sequence goes on along the minus strand of JAEIIU010057372.1, from coordinate 51,897 downwards.
CTTTGAGCGCTACTCGCAGACCATCTATGCGGTCAGTGAGACCATGGGACCCACGCCCAAGATGGAGGGCCCGGTGGCCGTCGAGGTGGCCAAGCAGCTGGGCGAGATGGTGCCGCTGGATCAGCTCGCCGCCCGCCGCAACTACCGCGATAACTGTCTCACCCAGTTGAGCATTCTCAAGAGCAAGCTCAACAAGTAAAGGATGTGATGCTGATTTCTTGTTTTTTTTTTTGTATTTTGTTTTGAATTTAATTTCCATAAATTGAATATATGTTAGCGCTACATTAAACATAAACGATACAAGGTATTATTTAATTGATAGTGCGTGCTCTTGGAGCCAATGGAGGGAGCACTGAACAGAGAGGCGTCTTAAGGGGTTACACCACTGTAGAAGGCCATTTTCGAGCGTATTTTCTTTTTAAATGAAAGGAATATGAATAAATTCATGAAATTATGTGTTGTTAAGCTTAAAAAAGTACTACATGAACCTATATGTAGCGAAGGGTTTCTAAAAATTTCGATTTATGTAAAAATTACAAATGTTTCAAGAAGATATAGCAGATTCTTTGTGATTTGAAAGTATTCTAATCAATGATATTAATATTAATAGACCTAACACTAAGTCATTGACTAAATAATGATTTTATGATGCACAGTAGCGACTAAGTTTAAGAATATGTGGTAGAAGCAAGGACACTAGAAGTACTAAGACGACGAACGCCATACACAATTTTTTTGCACACGCATTTTTCGCTTAGGCTGTAGCAATGCAGCCTAATCCGACACAGTCGTCGGTCGCAGCTGTATGGAGACTGAGACAGCGAACCGCTATAGAGCGCGCTCTCCATGGCATAACTATAGTAGGTAGCCTCATTAACTTCGATGAGGACTCTAAATATATTCAGAGACATACGCTAGAAAGAGATAGTAAGATCTTGAGTTTGGAAAATGTAGTTTTGAGAAAAATTGTCACTTTAAATCCCTATAACTTGTGACCTAATTTGAGTTGAGATGAGTTCAAGGTCTTGAACAGTTTCTAAAGGTTCTTACCTTTTTCTTTTTTAAAGAAAATACATTTTTAAGAAGTGTAGGATAGCGTTCTAATAGTAATCCATTAATTATTAAACCTAAGCAACTAAGAAACAGCTACCTTTTGATATGATTTTGATTACATTTAAATGCTTATGGTACTCTGATCACAAGTTAGTTTAAGCTTATAAATAGAGCAGTAAATATAAATGATAAATCATAGTTGGGACTTAAGATACTACTAATGATAGGTGGACACACATGCTGAGGAACTTAAAGCCTTAACTGAACTTAACCGAATAATTTCCTAATGCTAACTTAATGCCAACTGCTTGGGGAACACCTTATCTCGCTTATTTTCAACACAAACTAACCAAGGAAAATATCGGTGGAGATAACCACCAACCTATTTTCGCACTGACGCCGCTTTGCGTTTATCTGTGTCACTTTCAGGCGACATTGCCGCACGGGATTGGCTGGTGCTATACTCTATCCGGTGCCGGGCTGGTGCTATACTCTATCCGGTGCCGGGTTTCTTGGAGAAGCTCGGCCGCCTGAAGTTCGATGTCGTGGAGGAGGCGGCGGCGGCATTAGCCGACACCATCGATGATCCCTGGCCCACGACTGGCTTCAGAGATCGGCGTGGCTGCGAACGCATCTGCGGCAAGGGTGTGCTTGTGGCGAATATTTTGGTGGGTGGCTTTGAGCGCGAGGACAAAGGTGTCTCGGGCACTGTGCCGCTACGTGGCGGTGCCAAATGGCGTGCTTGTGGATTGAGACTGGTGCTCTCGGCGGGCGGCAGCTTGACAATCGGAGCCACCCGCTTGGTGGGTATCATGGCTCCCCTAGAAGACTTGGCCACCGATTCGTTGATGGACGGCGTGCGATCCAGGGCTAGGCGCCAGCTGTCGCCTATCTTGGTGGGCGGATTGCTGGCCGTGGAGAAGGAGTTGCGTCGCTGGCGAAACGATCCGGGTGCCGCCGGTGCATTTGGCATAGCCAAAGGAGGTGCGGCGGCAGTGCTCTTCACCTCCCTGGGCGGCAGGTTCTGCTGGTTTTCGTCCTGACTTTCGGATTTCATCATCGGCTTGCGCTGCTTGGGCTTGTCGTGAATGGACAGGGACGAGGATCGGCGGCGCATGGAGTCGGCATCGTTGGAAACACCCAGCGGCATGGGATTCGGCTGCACAAGGCCACTGGACGGGCTTTTGGGCTGCCTGCCATAGCTGCTGGGATTCACCAGCAGGATCACGGTACGCTGATCACAGCCTGGCTGTTCGTGATCGCCGCCGACCATGGTTTGGCCGAGCTTATGCCTCACCAGCAGCTCATTGATCTGCAGGGCCAGGGAATCGTCCACGAGCTCGGTTGTGAACTCCTTTCTGGCCAGCGGTTCGGTGGGTTCCAGGAAACGAGGCTCGCCGTCAAAGGTGGCCGCGGAGCAGGTCATGGCATCGGGAAAGTCCTGTATTTTGCTGCCTGGCACAGGTCCCTCGGACTGTGTCGCAGCTCCCTCCTCCTGCTGTCCGACTGCAGCCTTTTTCCAGGTTTCCTTGAAAAATAAGTAATTAATAAGGGAAAGTGAGTATGTCTATGGGATAATGCCCTATAATATCCCTAAATATATACTTGTACCCACTTGAAGATCAAGATCGAAGGTTCCCTGTCGGGTATAGGGCATTGCAGCTGCTTTCTCGGCTTCCTTGGTCCCCAGCAAGCCAACACTGGGACTGGCAATCGGGCAATCGGAGCCCGAACCAGCTCCACATCCCATACGGCTAGCCATAGCCTCCAAAATTTCATCAAAGAGATGCCATTTGGTCTGCTCAACCACCTGATGGATGAGGGTTCTTAGCCTTTGCAAGAGCTGGGCGGCATCCTCATCCTTTGGCGGATCCTCACGGATTAAGGGAATGTCTTCCGTTTTGGTGCTCGGCGTGTGCTCGTCCAGACTGCTGATTCGCAGCATTTGGAGATCCTGCTCAAACTTCAAGCCGGATATCACATCATCGTCTTCGACCAGCTTCAGCGGCGACTCTGCCGACAGCATCTGCTGGTTCTCGCTCAGGATCGTCCGCTCGAACGAGGAGCCGCCGTCGCCGATCTTGGATACTGACTGGTTGCCCGCAGATCGTGTTGCATTCAGCTTCAGCAGCTGCTTCTGGAACGAGCTGCTGCTGCTGGTGGTGATGGTGGTGGTGGTGCAGCTACCCTGGCGATGTGTTATGCCCAACACCGAATCCCTGCGCAAGCACACCGGTGGACTCTCATTGTTCAAATCCGGATATTGAGCCTCGGCGGTGGACACATCCTCCGGGATTTGCGACTTCAAGGCAATGCCCTGCAATGGGGGAACACAAACACACACACACACACACATATGAATGCATGTACATAGCGGTTACACTTGCATTCCAATGGCTAACCTTGGCGCAGGCCTCCTTCTCCATCGAGTCGAAGGGATCGTAGGGGCCCTTGAAACTGTTTGAGGCGGCAATCGAGTCTTCCGACTCCTCGAACCACGGCTCCTCATTGCCGGGCTCCTCCCCGGGCGTCAGGTCAATCAGATTGCCAACTTCACACATCTTGTCTTCGCACGGATCAGCGGTAGTAATATAATTTATAAACTGGCGGAGCAATTTCTAAACAGCTTTAAAGAATGCCACTGAAATGGCGCGTAAGGTATCGGGCACTAGAAGTATCGATATACATACATACGAAGCTTACCCGTCACGAAGCTCAAGGTGTGAAACGGTGGAATGAAACCAAATCCTCCTACATTATGTCGAACTAGTTCCTTTTATTTATTTATTTATTTATTTATTTACAAATTCTTTGCTTAAAGTTATAAACTAAAGCTACAGGAAGGAAGCAGCCATAGCCACTAAGACCTTTGGCTAGTTCTCTTTATTGTTGCCAGCAGGCAGAGGTAATTAACTTCATAATTGTGTAATTAACAATTAAATTAACTTTCACCGTTTTAGTATTTCCGATTTTTTATTAATATAGAGTTTAAAAATGTGTTTCCATTTAACTTAACATTAACATCTTCGCAAAGAAAGGCCCAACAAAATGCATATTTGTATTCATTTCGAAAATTCCGGATAAGCATCCACAAAAAACTCCAGTCTAATAATATTACTAAGGATTATATTAATAAAATATTACTCACAAATAGTTTCTTTATTGGCGAAAGTATAATCAAATCTACAAGCAATAAGGCTAAAGTGGCGAAAATATGCATTAACTTTAGGTGTTTCTAATAGGCTAAACTGATTTATTATTTGATGAAACTTCTGTTATTTTGTCTTGATTTTATATTTGAAGGGAGAATTAAATGATCAAACTTATTTATTGGAATCTCCTGAAAACGAATAAATTAAATAATAAATTAATTAATTAATAAAACTATTTAGGTTCACATATCTTTACACAGGTAAAATGCAAAAATTGCCCAAAAATGCCAAATTGCAAAAAATGCACCCCAAGTAGAAACGTTGCCGATTGTTCCATTCCCGCATACCCGCAACTATCGACTGCATTTCGATGATAAACATGACTAAATAGGTATTGTATGATAAAAAAAAGAATTGGCAAAAATCTCAGCTGCGGCACCTACTAGTGACTAGTAACTAATTAAATTAATTTTATTCACTTGTTGATTATGTTTATTGTGTGAATTGAATGCATCGAACCATGGTGGATGTGTAATCGGAAGAGCAGCCCAAAGCGAAGTACTTGAGTAAAGCCCGATTTTCAGCCGAAGGATATTAAAGGAGAAGGATAAATACTTACCTCAAGATGAACTGGACACATGCAGCTGGCGCAATATTGCTTGTGGTCCTCACCAGTATTAGGGTGCACGCCCAACTAGACCTGGATCAAATCCAGGGTCAACTTCCAGAGCAGCTTGCCAAGTCGAAACTTAACTTTAACGACATCAAAGATCAAATCCGCAACAAATGCGTCCAGGTGGCTGGCGAGGAGGCGGGCAGCCAGGCCTTCGCCGAGATCGAGACCGGCTTCGGCGCCCTCACCGACTGTGCCAACAATCTCGTCAACTACACGGCCATGCAGCAGGAGATCGAGGAGGCGAGTCCCAAGGGCGAACTGGATGTGGTCTTCAACAAGTACTGCACGCGGCGCACCAATGCCGTGGAGTGCTTTGATCAGTTCACGGCCAAGCTTGCGCCCTGCCTGGTCAAGGAGGAACAGGAGGGCCAGGTGGTGATTAAGCGCATCATCCAGAGCCTCCTGGACTTCGTTTGCCACAAGGACGGCGACCAAATTGCCCTCTTCATAGCCGAAAAGGGTCCGGAATGCCTGACATCGCAGAGGGAGAACATCGAGCAGTGCGCCAACAATACCTTCTGGCCGTACCTGAACGCCTCCGGCGGCATGTTGGATAATCAGATCAAATCCATACCCTTGCTGACCGTGGGCCAGAAGGAGTGCGACGACATGGTGGATCTGCAGGTGTGCGTGGTCAGCAAGCTGGAGCAGTGCACCGACATAACGCCGGCCAATCTGGTCGACTCGATGTTTAACTTTATTAGGAATCAAACTCTGTGCCGAGACTACCAGAAATCTCCCCTGGTCGCAGCTGCTGCGGGATCCAGCGGCAGCCACGGACTGCAACCGATCGCCATCGATGTATTCTTCTATTTAGCTATATATTTGCTTGTCGCAAATGTGTTTTCATTCCGAAAATCTCCTTAGTTTTAAGATGAAAAGTGAAAGCTTGATCGAATCAAATATTATTACCTCGAATCTCTGAATATGTAAAGCTTAGCTTAGGCAAAACAGCTATATGGCAATCATTAATTTAGAATGAGTAGAATTGTAGCGTTTTTTTTCCCAATTATGTATGTATTTATGCGCTTCACATGAGCGCCAGTTTATGAACATTATCGCACTCTTATCCTTCTGGCTTGCACTGCTGCAGCTTTTGATTGGCTTTAATTGGTAAATGATAAGATATATTTCTAGATTGGATTACAGGGTTGTTGTTCTGATTTGAGTGCACACGGGTTCCGGCTAAATACTCTATATACTATATATGAATTGTAAATGGAATGTGTTTTATATAGGGAATATACATACGTATCATTGATGTAAAAAATAAAAAAAGTATATTTGCTATAAACTATTTCGATTGAAACAAGGCCTTGTGGAGGTGTGGTGAGTATTTCTCTGACTTGGGATTACCATAAAATACTCTTCCTTAAAGCCCAGTACTAACATCGACAAAATAATTTTGCATGGGAAAATACTTCATATAAAAAAGAAGAAAGAAAAGAGCAAGGGGAGGACCTTTTCTGACTTTTCGTTAGGTGTGGTACTGAGGTGAGCAAAAAGGGTGAAGCGCTGCCAGATTGTGCAGAGATTTTGTAAGTGGATTCAAATGTAGGGAGGGAAATTTGAAAGTAAAATAGAGCGCTTTTCCAGCTGGGAGGGAAAAGGTGGAGTTAATAAAAGCCGCCAAGGTAAGGCCTATTTATATGGGATTTAACTCAAAAGTGACATTTTAATTATATTTTTATTTGCACACACTTATCGGAAATCTGTTATTGGACGGCGATGACGCCTCCAACTTTTTATCTTCGGCTCCATGGCGGCAAAATACTTTGAAATAATTTTCATGTCTTTTTGTAAAGATTTTTTTAAACCCAGCTTACACTTGTCAGTATGTTACTTTCGTCATCTAAGTGCAATCGACGTGAAGGTACCGCGTTCGCGTCCAAAAACAGCTGTTGGATGGTTGATGATTTTTGAACTCCTTCCACCCTATATAATCAAAAGTAATCATTAAAGGAACCTCTTCCCCTATGATTTCATAATTATAAAAAATAGTACAAGATAAAATAAATTCTTAGTATATTTTGATATAATAATTTAACTAAAACTAACATAATTCTTACGATGACCCTCCCCCCCTGTTTACGTAATATATGGACAGCCGGACTTTTGGGACTCTTCCAGAAAGCTCTTCGGGGCTCTTCTGAGACTTTTTCAGAAGGCTCCTCCGGAACTTTTCCAGAAGGTTCTTCCAAACCTCTTCCAAAAGACTTTTCCGGGACTCTTCATGCAAGCTCTTCCGCGACTTTTCTTGAATGCTCTTCCGCAAGGCACTTTTGGGGCTTATTCAGAAGACTCTTCCACGACCCTTCCACGAGGTTCTTCAGCGACCCTTCCTTGAGGCTCTACCACGACCCTTTCCAAAGGCACTTACACTACTATTCCAGAAGGGTCTTCCTCGACTTTTCCATGACTCTTTCAGCAGGCTCTTCAGCGACTCTTTCAGAAGGCTTCCTCTGCGACTCTTCTATAAGACTCTTCCGAAACTCCTTTGTAAGGTTGCATAATAAACAATAAGTCTGAAAGTCACAACAAAGTCAGTTTATTTCTTAAAATAAGAACATTAAGTGAATACTTCTAATAAATTAATATTTTTATTTATAAAAAGTCTATTTATAATTACATCTTAACAATAATTTAATTTATTAGTAAAATTCTTTTCTTTTGTCTCTCTACAAGCACCTTTCTTCTTTAAACATTTTAACTTACCTCGCTTACAAATGACATATAGTGGTGCCTATAAAAATTTAAACCAAACTTAAGACCTCAAGTTTGCTAATCAACTTAAATTCAACTTAAAATAAATTGTGGAGAGCTGGCAGCGCTCTTGCTGGACATGTCAGGATCCTGAAAAACAGCTTTTCCGGCGAGCTGAAGATGATCGATAAACATAATCTGACTCCATGTGGACTGAGTTTAATTTTCTTACAAAAGAGATACATAAATATAAAAATATAATCCATTAATTAATTACAAATAATAAATCATAAAGTAAGTAATTAAAACGATGCAGATGGTGGAGGCGTTCATATATAAAATATATACTAATAAATAAAAAAAGTAATAAAAGAAATAAAACACCAGAATTAATTAATACAAACGAAATATTAAACAGTAGAAGTTTATAGTATTAGACAAGAAAATTAAGACCCTGGGCAACGAGCCCTCAAAGGACTAGTCGTTATGAGAGATACTTCAGCGATTTACTTATTTAATAATGCATTGTCTGGATCGTTTGAAAATTAATTAGCTTAACTCATTTTTTTATATTTTTATTTGAGTTTGTTGTGTTACAACTTGATCGGAGTTATAGTTTCGGAGATATAGTTATGCGATGAAAACTCACATGGTTTTTTATTTAACGCACAGAAATTTGGGTACCGGGTATGTCACACCAGTCGACTGCTGCTTTCTCAATTGTTTATCTTTAAAATGTTATAAAATTATCCATAAGAATGACCATACATTAAAATATTATGTTTGCTGTAAATATTACAATATAAAGTCGTGAGAAAATGTTATGTAATTAGTTATTACATTTTTAGGAAAGGTGAACCCAATTCCAATCCAATTCCAATGAGAAAGCATTCAAAAAATGCTGGTCATATGTGTGTAATCGTTGTAATAATTGCATTAGGCCACCTTCTAGGGCTTCTGGGGCAGAGGCGGAGGAGCTGGATGGGACACCCGGAACACTCGGCTGGGCTGGATATGATGACTTAGTTGGTTGCTTCTATGGCCTCTTACAATAGCCGCTGTCACACGCACAAGAGTCTTAAGTCTAATCTTGTGCAGTGGCCAGCAGCTGCAATAAGCACCTTTTTGGAATCGAATCGAATCGTGTCGCGTAGCCGTCACCGAATCACTGAATCACTGAATGCAGGTAGATGGGGATATTGAGTATTTTTGGGGGGGTATCCTGGGTATCTAGGATTAAAATATATAGGGGCCAATTGGTTAAGTAGTTTGGGGCTCCGCCGAACTGTAGTGCTGAATAAGTGATGAGGATGCCGCCGACATATGTTCAAAATTCCATGGGCGAGGCTTTGGGGGGCCCGTGGCACGTTTTTGAATATTATATTAATATGGATCTTTTGTCCCCTCGTTGAGCTGGGGCAGCTGGCTGGTTATTGATTTTCAATTGGAATTCGCTAGTCATTTGCGAATCGTGTGGCCTTCTCGAGCGCTAATTGGAAGAGGAATCCCCCAAAAAGGCGGCCTAAAAGTATGCAAATTTATGGGGTAACATCCAAGAAGAGCTTGTGTTGGTGGGTTTGTTTTACCAGCATACCTTTTGCCAAAAAGTATGCTATATAATCTGGGTTATCCTGGAAAAACACTGTTATTTTTTGCTATTACTTTGTAGCATTTGAAACAAAGTACTTTTGAAATCTCCAGCTCTTTCTCCTATTATCCTTGGCACTGTCTGCAGAAAACACCATATCACAAACTAAAAAAAAATTATTATTTTCCGTTTTTGTTCATCCTGTTGGCACTTGAAAAAAATTTAAAATTTCTTTTTAATTTTACAGTTTTGTTATTTGTTTTTTTTTTATTCTTTGGCTGGTAGTTTAGTTTAGGTTTTTAGTTCTGTAGAGATCCTTGCTGGCCGCTGCTGCTGCTGGTTGTCCTCTAATAAACGGCATTTAACTGAGACATTGTTCGGTCCGCGGTTCACCTTTTATAGTGCCAGGTGGTAAAACGTTGCCGTCGACGTCGGCCGAGGCGGCGTTGCATCCCTCTTGTGTTTTAACTTGTTTAAGTTTTCAATATGCGTGTGTGTCGGTGTGTGTGTGGTGTGTGTATACACATGTGTCCGTGTATGTTACAGAAGCCAAGCGCGAAGACTTAGAGGTGTGTGCGTGGCATGGCGCAGCCGAGAGTGTGTGTGTAATATTATTAGGGGGCATTAGTGTGTGTCCCCCCCAAAAAGGCTGCCTACTTTTCAGGCTTTTGCTGCGGACTCTGCTTCGATCGGGGGAAAAGCCAGCACTGGCACCGAAAAGAGAGCCAGACATTGAGGCAGGTTTCCAAAAGGTGCTTGACCAGCGTCATACCCCATGGGAAAGGGAACGGGAACGGGCACGGGAACGGGGACGAAATATGATCTGCAACTGCAACTGCTGACCGCCCACAATCACTGGCCCAAAGGAGGAGCACTCCGCTGCAGTTCATCCCCATTTGGCGGGGGTGTTGAAAAATTAAATAACATTTTGCCCGAGGCGGAGGCGAAGGCGGAGGCACTTTTAGGGCATCCCCGGGGCCGGTATGGGGGACAGCTTGGAATGCTTGGCTGGTCAGCGCCCGTACAAGAGTGCCAAACTGGACTTGCTACCTATGTGTGTCTGTGTGCGGGTGTGTGGGTGTGCGGGTGTGTGTGTGTTACCTCCATGGGGAATCTCAACAAAGGTAATGGCGAGCGAGCGGGGCTTAGCGCGTATCAAGTGACAGATTGTCTGCGGCAAGGAGGCCAGCAGCGATCAGTCAGAGGCGGAGACGGAGGCCTCCTTGCCTTGTTTCTTGTTTCTTTGGGAAACCATAATTTCCGACAGCATTTGCCGGTGCTTTTCCGGCTTTCCGCCTTTCCGATTTTCAGCTTTTCAGCTTTTCACAACTGTCATCGTCGTCGTGGTCGTCGTTGTTCGATTTGCCGCCGGCGCCCTTTGGTATGCTACGAAAAAAATTATAATTGCCCAGCGATTTAATAGGCATTCAAAATATATATATACACTATATATATATATATATCAATTCAAAAGCAATTAAAAGCAAATTAGCTTTGCTAAATGGCTAAAATAATTGAATAGAAATAATAATAATTAAATATATATGAATATATTAGTAATTCAGTAGTAAGCCCAGAAACCCTAAGTATTTTATAAATAAAAGTAAGTTAGTTGTCAAATTAATTCGAAATAGATACTCAACAATAGTTAGAAATGCTTTGGCAAGAAACCCCTATAAAATGAATCTTAAAAAATAGCTATTAATATTATTTAAAACAAAATATTGGCCTGAAAAATAATTGAAAGGAAAAGAAAAACAAGTAAGAAAAGCTAATTTCGGGCGAAGCCGAAGTTTATATACCCTTGCAGATAATTTGTTACTTATTATAAACGATAAAAAAATAACATGTATAATGTTTACATTATATATATATTATACATTTATACAAAATCTAAAATTCATACGTAAAATATCAATTTAGACCGATCTTTCCTATAGCAGCTATATGATATATTGGTCCGATTTCAATGAAATTTCTAGGAGTTGGCTATAATTATTTTATAAAAGCACAAATAAAGTTGCATTCGAATATCTTGAAAAATAGCGAAAATATGTCAATTTTTCCCATTTCATTTCTATGGCAGCTATATGATATAGTCGTCCGATCCGGCCCGTTCCGACATATATAGCAGTGCGAGTATATAGAAGACTATATGCAAAGTTTCATTCAAAAAGCTTCAAAACGGAGAGAACTGTAGAAACGGACAGACGGACAGACGGACAGACGGACAGACGGACATGGCTAGATCGACTCGGTTGTTGATGCTGAT
>JAEIIU010057372.1:0-40403 GCA_018874675.1 Drosophila baimaii | reverse complement strand
GGAAATGACTCCTTCACTGCGTTGCAAACTTCTGACTAAAATTATAATACCCTGCAAGAGTATAAAAATAGCAGGTAAATATTATTTAAAACAAAATAATGGCCTGAAAAATAATTGAAAGGAAAAGAAAACCAGAAAAATTGGTTAAAATATTTAAATATTAGATACGTCAAAATAAATGCTAATAATATTGCTTAAATACGCACTAAAAGAATTTAAATTGAAAAAAACTTGCAATTTGAGAATTTTAAGTTATTTGTTCTACTCACCCAATTTATATATAAAAGTAATTGCTTTTTCCAAAGTCATTATATTCATCATAAGTATCCAAAATCTATTATTATCTATTTATATATATATAACCAGTTGGGAATTCCAGTGCTGCAGAGACTTGAATTATTGTCATATTATGTGTGAATATTTTTTGTTTAAAACGTTGATTTTTTCGAAAAAAAAAATATAATATCTTATTGAAAAATCTTTTCTTAGATTCTTAAATCAATATTGATGGAATAACGTTGTAATTAAATGGGCACACACACAAACACACACACACGCGCACACACACCGACTTCTGCCGGAGGTCCTGTTTGCGCGTCACACGTGTCCTTTGCAGCGCAGAGCAGCGACCTTCGTGCCACGTCACAGTGCTCCAAGATAATCGAGAGCGGAAAGAAAAGTGGCCAAGAGTCCTTGCCCAGCCAGCAGCCAGCAGCGAGCAGCGAGGAAAATGCAAATGTGGACCTGCGGGGAAAAAGCGGGAAAGCGGAACGCAAACGGGCAAGGGAAATGTGAAAAATGGTTTGGGGAAAAGGGAACATGGGAACATGGGAACATGGGAACAAGGAAACAAGGAAAGGGCTTCTAAATATAGCAGCTTCCAAAAATGAAACTAGGACACAGTACACGTCGCCGCCACACTGTACCGGGTTCCTGAGTCAATATAAAACAAGTTTATCAGATAAACAATTACTAAAAGACTTAAATAGTTACAAAAAAAGGAAAAATCAAAAACATAAATAGTCATTTAGCAAGGTCAATGAGTCAGAAAGACCTTAAATATGATATATATTAATGTTTATAATGAGTTGAAGGCCTAAAAAATATATTAACATATATTTGATTACAAAAGATATGAAACCCATTAAAATGGCATCCAAAAGTAGGCAATGCTATATTTTAGGTGTTCCCACATAAAGTAAAGCATACTTTTAAGCGCCATTTAAAAATAATTCAGTTCTTTTGTTTCTATTTACCAACTTTCTAGCAGAAATATCGAAATAAACTAGATGTTTCTAGGTGATTTATGCGTCTCAAGCCCGCTTTCTTTTGACTTTCTTTTTTTGCCGTGTGCCTGGTTTTCATTTCACCCATTTTCACTTTCCCTTTCGACCGCATCATCTCGTTCGGCATCTTCGTTTCATCTTCGGACTCCGAGGGCCCGAGCGGCACTGGGTTACTGGGTCTGCACATCGCGGAGACTATGACGTCAGCAGTGGCGGCTGCGGCAGCGGCAGCGGCGGGTAAATGGCCTCTGCAGGCTCGTCGTCGTCGTCGTCGTCACATGTTGATATCCCAGCCCAGGAGCCACCCATTCTGTGTTCGGCCACAGGGTCAACAATATTTGGGATGCCCCTGAAAGTAGGCAGCGATTTGGGTGGTGCTCGGCGAGGTTTAAGCTGAGATTTTTCGGGAGTTTAAGGAGGAACTTAAATTTGACTAAAGATGTTTTGATTTGAATAAACCAAAATTATGATAATTAAAAGCTATTAAAGAATGTATATAAAATAGCAGAGCCAAAAAAGGTTTTGCCTTTTTTTACACGTCTTTTCAGGAGATCTAAAATCGTTGGGAGATTTGACTGAGTTTTGACCAACTGACCTACCTACAAGAGCATTTTAAATGCTTTAATTTTACAAACTTATGAACACATGTATAAGTATGTAAGTTAAGTTACATACACAAAACACTATATAAAAAAAACTCTTCTTCACAATAAAAAAAAACTTCTTCTAAGCAGAAAAAAGATGCTTACTGAGTTGCTCAAGCCAATTTCACAATTATGATGAGTTCTTTTCAAAGAAACGATTTTTTTTTACATATTTTAATTGATTTAACTATTTAACTGTTTTTAAAAGGGTTTCACCAAAGTTTTACCAAATGACTTTAGGCTAGTATTTATTTAAATTTAATGTACAGCTCTTAAAAGTAGGCCAGATTATGTGGTACTTACCGGAGGGACTTAAGAGGAGTCATCATTTGTTTCAAAAATTCAAGTATTTTTGTTTTAAACTCAGTGAATAGTTTTTTTTTTTGCAAAGCGAAGATTTAATTATTTTAAAATCCACAGCTACTTTTGTGCTATCCTGTATGATTGTGGTAACAAAAAGGGTTACAACCGCCTTAAAGTAGACTGTGCTTTATGGTGATACTAATGATATATATGTATATACATATATATATTTTTTTTTTTTTTAAGCAACGCTTTATAAGATTTATTGTGTTCTTAAATTAGGCAACGTAATTTTTATCCATAACTATTATTGTTTAACAATTTGTATATAAAGTGTAGACTTTTGATATTTATGATAAATAAAACTTGAGTTTAAACATGAGCTTATCTTCTAGAATGAGTTAGTATTTGGTTTTTCATGTGAACTTCATTGAGGATGGAAAATAACTTAAGGAAATGTTTACGGATATTTCTCATGACTTGTTTTGACTTGGTTACATGTGAACTATCTATATGCATCTCAGCAAGTTATATATATAGAGGAGTTAAGCTACAAACCTTTTTTGAAATATAATTTTATAAGCCTGCAGAAACAAGTGTATGTGTTTATTTTGTATATATCTTTATTCTCCCTAAATCCTAAATTAAATACTTACATTTAAAGTTGATGGTTTTAAACTCAGAGTTGCTTTAATCTGGCGCCACAAACGAGCTCAACGTGTCAAGTTTTTGTATTGAAATAATCTCAAAACTTGCTTAGTGGAACTCGCGCGTAGCTCAGAGCATTCGTCTTCACTGTCACGTAATTGTATTTATTTAAATATTAAATATATAGAATTTTTTAGGCACTCCTTTTTGGCACTTGGTCACTTGCAACAACAACAAAAAATACATCTAAAAAAATAGGCTTTCAGGGAACAAAGCCAAATTGCAGATTTGTTTTTTATTTTTGGCGCCAAGTCTAAAGTCTTGGCTTTGGTTTCTTGTATTTATTATTATTTTAGGACTGAAGGACTGGAGCACTGGAGGACTGGAGCTGGCCACGACTGCTGGGCTTGGAGGCGAGTTGCCGACTGATTTTCCCAGATGCCTTCACTGAGAATGAAACCATAGCCAGGCTCAAATCGCAGCGACTGCGACGGCGACGGCGACGCAGCTTCACATCCTGATGTCGCACAGAGTGTCCTTTGCAGATTATGTCTGGGGTCGCGTTCGGGGTTCTTTTCTCTTGTTTTTTTTTTGTTTTTTTTACTTTTATTTTGGAGCTGGGTCCTGGCACGAGTGCCGTTTTCTCAATGAAAGTCGTCTCCCTGCGAACACCATTGCAGCTGAGGAGACTGCTGCTGTGGCTGCTGCGGCTGCTCCTGCTGCTGCCTCACATCCTGTGAATGAATGCCAGCCGTGACGTCACAGCGCCGCCTTCGTCCTCGCTATAAGGACGATTCGCCATTCGTGATTCGTGTCTCGGTCTCGGCACTAGGTCACTGTGTTAGCAGACGCCAGCCGAAGTGCGGCAAGGAGGATGGGAAGCAGGAGGAGGTGACCAGGAGGAGGCAGGACCAGAGGCGTGTCCGGTTTGGGTTTGGGAGTGTCCAGACAGCGTTAACGCACAATGTCGATAAATTGCGAATTTTTTAGGAATGTTATTAAATATTAAAGCGAAATAAATAATTGTAAATTATATATAGTTTATATTGTATTGGGATCTACTAATTCTTAATAATTTTTAAAGCTGCGGTTTTCAAATCACTTTAAATGCGGTCCCAAAGTATGCTATACTTTTATTTCCTTTATCTGCTTTCTTTTTCTTTCTTTTTTTGTACCGAAAGGGTTACGAAAATGTAATTTTTTCCCTAAACTCAAATCAATTAGTGCCCTGAGTGATCTTTATTTATAAGCTAATGGTGTTAATTTGGAAAATTTATTTTTGAAAAATAGGGATACTGTAAGGATTTCGGTGTGCGATCCTTATTACCCGTGAAAATGTGATTATTAGGCAGGCTCCGATAACATAGCAATGACAAAAAGTTTGTGAAAACCGGAGCACCTAAAAACGAAAACGTACGTTTTTGCCCAAAAACGAAAACGAAAGTGACAACCGGAGCCTGCCTGTATATATCTATGATTTAACCTTACCAAATAAATATCAAATATTAAAACACAACTTTAGAGCAAGTTGGTTACTGAATACGAATACTGGCAATGTCAGAAACAGCCTGTAAACGGTTTTCCGAGCTCTGGGAATGACTGTGCAAGCCTCCCCGTGGTCTGGGTCTGGTTTCGAACTGGCAATGTGAGGCTTCTTCACATGGCAGGGAAGGATGACTGGGCGGGGAATGGGTTTGCGAGATGGTTATGCAGCGGCAATGACGTCGACGGCGTCTGCACACCTGTTTGACATTGCCCACATCGGCCTCCCTTGGATGAATGGAAGCTCCCGGCGGAGCCCAGTCCGTCCGTCCGGTTCAGACCAAAGCCCAACCCAAGCCGAACCGCACCGAAGCCGAAGCCGAGTCCTCCTCCTTTTCGCTCGGATTGCAGTTGACACTTTGACCTTATGCAGTTTGTGCGTCCAAGTTTGCCCTCCGGCCTCCAGTTGCACATCTCCGAACCCAATCGTCCAATTATGGACCGACCTTCGCATTCATTTTTAGAGCACTTCTAAAAATAAATCGGGGTCAACTTGTGGCCAGAGGAGCCAGCAGCACAAGTAACCTCCTCTTCGGTTCCCAAGAACTTTGATTTTCGACTTGTCGATGATTCCAGCAGATGATGATGATGATGATGATGCCGACGCTGGCTAACTACCTGGCCAGGAGGCAGTAGCTATATCTTGGGAACGGGGCCAGTCGGCGGGAGAGGAGCGCGAGAGAGAGCCCCCAAAAGTAGCGTATTTCTATTATGCCACCTATATACACATATATATATATATATATAATATATACATTGTATGATCGGTGTGCCGTCTATATAGATATATAGTAGCCCCCAAAAAACATATAGCTTGTGTGTGTATATGTATGTGCCCGATTATTCGGGGCTATGTGCATGCGTGGATTTCGGACTAATGCCAAGCACTATTACGTGTATATGTGGCGTCTGAAGATCGGTCCGATTTAGCATTATATATATATGTATATATACCATATAGTGTGGCAATATCTTTTGTAGAAGAATGCGTTGTCGATTGTTCATGCAAGTCTGCAGGCTGGCGGATTCTGGCTCCCAATTTCCTGGGTTGTTGCTATTAGAAGTTGAATTGTTTATATAGAAAAAGTAGTCTAGAAGGAAATTTATTTATTTGTTTTACTCATAATTACATTTATTGAATATTTTTGCAGAGCTAATTATAAATATAACTATAGTTCTAAGGAATAAATCACATTTCCTGCACAAAAACCTACAAAGATCTGTCAAAGACAACTATTTCGGACCTTGTCTGGGTACTCATTAGTATCAAGTTGGATTTAATATCAAAAAATACCTTTATAAATCTTCACTTCTTAATTAATAATAACCAAATTATCTTCATGTATTTATGTGACCCAGACTTTATATATTTTAAATCATTTGTATGCCAAAAGTTAATATATTTCATATTATCTACAATATTAAGTTTTATTTTAACTGACTAATTGGAGGCTATATTAATGTCACAAAATAGTGAAGAATCTAAAAGATATCTCCTCCAAAAACAACACTATCTGTGGAAGCCAACCTTGAAGTCCTTTTTTGAGTGAATTAATTAATGTTGCACTCAAAACCCAATCGAAATTCCAATTGCAATGGCCATTTTCCGAATTTCCTCTTACAGATTTCTCATCAGGCCTGCCTTCCGTTTACATTTTTTTGGGAAATGGCCAACCCAGTGACCAAGACATCATGGGGGTCCAGGGAGGGCGGTTCCCCCGCCTCATAGAGACAAAGGAGGGAGAGATAGAGAGGGCATTATGTCCATGAACACAATGGAAAACAATCCGAATTATGGGTCTCCTGGGGGGGCGGAGGGAGGGCAGACTGACATTTATCTGGTTTCTGCATTATTTCTGTTGCTGTCGGAGGAGAGCCTCCTTTCGTCCTTTCGCCGGACTAGAATTGCCCCATTGATGACGCTGTGGATTTTCATTCACAAAACTGCAGGATTTTCAAGGCGCCCAGGCAGCTGCACTGAATGGAAAACAGCCTCTGCCTCTGCCTCTGCCTCTGTCTCTGCCTCTGCCTCTGCCTGGGAAAAGCTGTGAAAATCCTCAGCCCCCCCCCGTCACCCCTTTTATCAGGAAAGTTGTTGTCCTTCGCTGCTCGTTGATTTGGCTAATGAAGACCAATGACGTCCGACATTGGCAGGGAAATTGCAGGGAAATCAGAGGGAATGGGGTTGGGGGGGGAAAACTCTGAGGGAGAGAGAGCTGGCACTGATTGACCTCAGCTTATTGGACCATCAATCAATTAGGCGCCATTTTCCTTTCCACGAACGCGTGCAGATGGAATCCATACATACATACATAGGATGCATGCATACATACATTTATACATATATTCCTGCATCATGTTGCATGTTGCATGCCTCTGACCTCGCTGGCTGCCTCCTCCGATGACGTCTGCCGTGGAAACTATGACGTCACACGAGCGGTGAAAACTAGTGCACAAAGCTGCCCTCCGCCTGCACACGCTGCGTCCCGGCCCCAGTTGAGCTCCTGCGAGCAGATGTCGCACGTCATCATAGGGAAAAAGCCCTCATAACAATAAATTTGTAAAAACAAATTATATTTTACTTTAAGGAGAAGGAACAAAAAAAATTAAATATTAAAGTTATTACAACAAATTAATACAACATTCTAGGTAGAGCAAACATATGAAACTTTTATTATTAGTAATATTTTTTAAGAAGCTATTTAACCGCATAAAAACCATACATTTAAACAAAGAACTTGCCTCAATTAATCAAGTAATTCGAAATCCTATCGATATGATATCGATTATTTCCCATAACTACCTGTTTTCGCCAAATTGATTCATTAAATTTATGTCATTTTGTAGTCTTTATATATTTATTTTTCATTTTGCAGTAACATGACACTTCCACCGATCTGCTGTGGGAATATATGTATATTTTCTTTTATTTACACTTCGATATATAATTTATATGTTTTGTGCATTTTTATTTCTATCCATATCGATTATTACTGCGCTTAAAAAAGCTGTGTGTGGTACTCACAAAACCATCGATATATCGAAATTCAAATTGCTCAAATATCGCTGTTTCGATTGCGATATTTAACGATATTTAATAGTGATCGATAAAAAGTTTCTTAAAGCTAACATTTTTCATAATAGATAACATTTTATTTCATAAATCACTTCTATTAATTATATACTTTATATGGTTAAAGGAATTTTTTATGTTGTTAGAAGGTAAGAGTGCAGAGAAGGAACGCCTGGCAGAGGAGGTTACTCCTGCAACATTTTAGTCCTTTGCGTTTTTGTTTGAAAACCACTTTTTTTGAGTTGGCTGGACACACTTGAACAAATTGAAATAAATTTGGTTATAACTTTACGTAGGAATTTATTAAAGAAGAGAAACTAATAATTAAATAATAAGAATAATAATAATAATAATAATAATAATAATAAAAATTTAAGGACAAAACCCAAAGACGTTGTATGTCCTGCCTACAGAGAAATGTTGTTCAGCTGCTTGTTTGTTTTAGATTTTTTCCTAAAAATTTTATTTTGTATTTCAAATCTTGTAAAATAAAACCTAAATTACAAATTTTTCGGTAGGCGCTTTCATTTGGTCAAAAAAATTGAAGGATCTGTTTTCTTTTATATACATATTTGATCCCCACTTAAACGAATGTGTGAATTTCTTGTATATCCCTTTTTCTATTTTTTTTTTAAATAATTAAAAACCTATTGTGTTGATTAAAAACCCGATTTTAACGATACTATCCAGTTTTAGCTCAATAAACTTTGAAAATATAAAGGATATATTATTCCCAGCCATACTGGAAGACCCATTAAAGTGTAAATTAAATGAATTTTCCCTCAACTCAGCCTTTGGCAAGCGCAGAAGGAGCCCCGCAACTTGTGCAGGACTAAGTAATCAAACGCCGGCAGCCTCCGTTTTCGCCGTCGCCGTATCCGTGATGCGTTGCTTTACAAAAACAAAAATTAAGAAAATAAAGAAAATAATAAAAAAAAAAACACACACACACAGAAAATGCAGCTGCATATATAACTATGGCATCGTGTGTATATATATAACCCTAAATGGGTCAGCCAGCGATGGCAGCGGCGACGACGACGACGACGACGACGACAGCAGCGACAAATAGTTGTCAGGTAGAGCGGGCGTTGCAAGGCCATTGCAAAGGGGGGGTGGCAACAAAGGGGGAAGGTAGGGGGGAGTACAGCGAGGAGGGAGGGGGGTCAGAGAGGGTTATGACGTGTGTTTTGCTTTGACGCACTCGCTGAATGTTTGACCATCGACGACGGTTCGCCTTTAACCCCGATTAAGGCTCAGTTTCCGGCAAGGGCACTGCATATTTAGCAAACCAAATAAATTCCAAAATAAAGAAAATATAAACCAAAACTCTAAAATATATAAGCTTAAACAGGATTAAAGTATTTAAAACATAATAAATAAATAAAGAGAGAAATAAATGTAGGACTATTCTGCAGTTATTTAACTGAATGCTTTGACCCTTCATTAAAATTTATCTTGAAATTGGGAACTCTTCTCTGTATAATTAAATTTATCTGGAAATTAGTAACTCTTCTCTGCATAATTAAATTTATCTCTAATTAAGAACTCTTCTCTTCATAATTAAATTTATCTTAAAATGAAGAACCCTTCTTTGCATAATTAGATTTATAATGAAATTAGTAATTCTTCTCTTCATAATTAAATTTATCTTTAAATTAAGAACTCTTCTCTTCATAATTAAATTTATATTTAAATTAAGAACTCTTCTCTGCATAATTAAATTTATCTTGAGATTAGTAACTCTTCTTTCCATAATTAAATTTTTCTGGAAATTAATAACTCTTCTTTCCATAAATAAATTTATCTGGAAATTAGTAACTCTTCTTTCCATAATTAAATTGATCTTAAAATGAAGAACTCTTCTCTTCTTATATATATATTAATTTATTTTCAAACTATTATAAAAACCCCATTGCAAGCAGCTTAGTTTTCCTTGAGTTAAGGCACTTAAACATTTAGTGCATTAAACTATATTTGTATTTATGTTTTTATTGAAACACCTCCCTGAGTTTCTGAGTGGCTTTGTTACCCCTTAAATGACACCACCCTCCCCCCGGGCAATGTTTCCTGTTTGCCAAAGACCAAAAATAAAGCACAATATAAATGAGAGATGTTTTCAAGCGTCGTTGTGTTTCCTCCCTCGAAAGAAAAACAATTTTCTAAATTCATAAATTAAAACACGAACGAGGGCGGCTGGGGGGAGGGGACTGCAAAAATTGTTTTAAATGCTTTCAACGAAAATAAAGGCGAAAATAGCATCGTCCAGGCATAGACGAACTGATCAAGTTCCCTACAAAAAAACGACAATACGTTTTTCTTGTTTTTCTTTTGGTTTCTTTTTTTTTTTATCTAGTACTTTTCCCCAAAAGCTAACCCACTGCCCTTTTCCATTTCTGCTTCTGCTTTTCCCCCTGGAAGCCATGTTCTAAATTTAAATTGTGAAAAACAAAATTGGAAAAATACGAGGCGGAAAAAAAAACGACATCATCGAAAACACATTTCAAAATAGAGCCACACACGAGAGAGAGACAGAGAGAGAGCAACATTATTTTCAACAATATTTTGTTGCTGTTGCTCTCCGAACATATGTACTTCTATATATATATATATATATATACATACATATACATATATATATATATATACGATATATATAGACGCCTGTTTCGTGATCGAAACGTTTTATTCGGCAAGCATTTTGCATATAGCGATTTAAAGATTTCAGAATTACTTTCAACTGGCGTTGCAGGCAAGGCCCTCCTGTCTACGGAGCGTATGCGTGATTTCGATGCTGTGTATCTGTATCTGTGTGTAGCTGTGTGTTGCAGCGTCATCCGCCAAATCTATATATCTATATATATATATAATATATATGTATATAAATGGTGGGCATATTCCATACATACATTATATATATTTAGCTACCATAGAAATAATGCCGCTAAAACCTTGATATTAACAAGACAGAGATATGTTTTATGTACGTATGTACGCGGCAGGAATTCACCATTCACAATACGATACGAAAGTTTACAGTTATGCCCGATATGCTATAGGAGAGTTTTTCTAGATCAAGTCCAAAAGAGCGGCAGTAATAAAGGCATAAATCAAACTCACTAAGGTTCCCAGCTCGTACAATAATGGGTTAATGGAGATATATAATAATTATTATCCTTGTTTTTTGATTAAATAGATTAGAATCATATTTATTCTTTATCTCTTTGTTTTATAATCCTTAGTATCAAAGCTTTTTGTAAGAGACACCTCTTCCATACTCTTACAAAGTCTTACCTAAATATCCACTTGGGAATTCTAAGGCACATTTGTATATATATTTATTTTTATTATTTGTATATTATATTTATACATTTTTATATATTATATTTATTCTATTTTGATATGACAGACAATTTAAAAGATACAGCTTCTTGAATACTCTTTATTTTGGGTGTTAAAATTCAAAGTTAATTCATGTAGCTTTGGATCACGATACTATAACTGGCATTTCCTTTATCTATATTTTTAATTAGTTGGGAATTCTAAGAAATGTAAATTATAAAATTTAAATATTTCTTAAAGTTTTTTTAATATTAAAATTATATATAATAATACTAATAATAATAATATAAAATATATATTATTACTATATTATATATTCACAATGTACTATGTAAAACATTAATTACTAATTCAACACAAAATAACAAAGATTGACTTAACCTACGAAGCTCTAAGTTTACAGCAGCTTGAAGTGCGTCTTACAGTACATTTCGTAAGCTCTACAGTACCCTGTTAATATTTAACCTTGGGTTAAGTAACCGACTGTTGGGATAAGTATCTAAGAACTAATTGACTGGCGGTTAATGCCACCTTAAAACTATATTGATAAACCAATGAACCAGTCGTGGTTTTGTATACTTTCTTGCTGTAATTTTAATTCGTATCTGTTTTCTATACTACAGTAACTTTAAGTGCGCATTACAGCACATTTTGTGAGCTCTACAGTAGCCTGTTAATATTAAACCTGCGGTTAAATAACCGACTATTGAGAAAACCTAGGAAGGAATAGAGTGAGAGCTATTGACACTGAGAGAGCTATTAACTCGACAAATCTGCACATTTTATAAGCTCTTTAGTAATCTGTTAATATTAAACCTGCAGTTAAATGACCGACTGTTGAGAAAAAATAAATAAAGTGAGAGCTCCTGACAACTTAACTCTTAACTGAAATATTTGTATTTCCTTGCTGTTATTTTAATTCATATCTGTTTTCTGTTCTATAGCACCTTTAAGTACGCCTTACAGTCCATTTTGTAAGCTCTACAGTAGCCTGTTAATATTAAACCTGCGGTTAACTGTTGAGAAAACAGAATAATATCTAGGAATAAATAAAAAGCGAGCTCCTGACATTGAGTAACCGGTTTTAAGTTCTGATTTATTTATTTAATTGCATCGACATTAATATATATATTTTTTCTCAATATTACTAGAGCTTGCTGATAAAAATAACAAGTTCATGGAATCCCCAAATACCTGATTTTTGCCTTCGACTTTCAGGATTGTTGGACATGCTGGTCCAGGGCTAGCAAAACCCTAGGCCAGCTGCAGCCGGCAGTCGCCATGGCTGGCCCGCTCCCAAACCCCCCTTCATACCATACCCATTCCCATTTCGACTCCACCATACCCCGAATCCGCATCCGTATCCGAATCCGAATCCGAATCGGAATCCGTTCTGGCCTGACTGCACTGGCACGTCGTCGTCGTCGTAGCCTCTCAACTGGAGCAAAAACTTATTTTTATCCATTGCATTGAATTCCAAGCGGCTCCGTTTACACCACCGACACAGGCACAGGCACGGGGCACAGCCACGGGCACCGGCACCGCCGTCGAGATTCTCCAAGCTGCACTGCGTCCGCGGAGGGGGAGAGGGGAGGAGGGGAGCGGGATTCGGATTCGGAACGAACTCGGCTATAGTCCGATCCCAGCCGAGTGGCCGGCCCGTTCGTGTGGGACGAGAACTCTAACGTTGGAACACGGTTTTTTTCGGTATCCATTTCGGTTTTTGGGCAATCTATTTTTAGGCCTCACGCCCAGATACATGGCCAGAGCAGTGGCAGCCACTACCCACTGCCCCTTCCCCTCCCCCCTCGATCCCGTCTAGCGGCCGCTCTCGTCGGCCGATTGGTGCTCGTTCTCCCTCTCTCTGCCGTGAAGGACGGCGGGCAGGTGGGCGGCGTTGGAACGATCCGTATCTGTATCCGTTGGACGGCTGGCCGCTAGAATATAGTCTGCCGTGGATCGTCGGACCGTTCAGTCTTTTTGTGTCGTTCAGTATCATCCGATTCGTGTGATCGACAGCACAGCCGAATTTTTTTTCTTTTTTTTCTAATTCCTTGAAGGTGAGTGAGCCTGAAGCGGAGCCACAACGCCAGCCAGCCAGCCAGCCAGCCAGCGATGCAGCAGCGACAAACAAAAACTATTGAAACAAAGAACCAAATAACAATTGAACAAAAAGTCAATAAAAATAATAAAATCAATAATAACAATATTTAAAAAAAAAAGAACAACAAAAAACAGTTACCAAAACTCGAAAAAAACACCAAAAGAAAAGACAACGAACGAAAGCCAAGTTCCACTGGCTCTACACAGAGATATATATATACCTATATATACGTATATATCTGGCGTGTATCCCCAAAAAGGATATATATTTTTTTCTTCTTTTTTTTACTCAACATTTTTTATGCATATTTTTTTCAAGTGATGCAAAAGTGTTAATTAAATTAAATAAAAGTAAAACCAACAAAAACACTCCAAGGAAAATCCAAGCGGGATTAAACATACTTTCAAATTTTTTATTTTTCTTCTCTTTTTTTTCACGTTATGTAATGTAGTGTGTGTGTGTGTGTGTGTGTGTGTGCGTTGGTGCGTGAATGTATGTGTGTGTGTGCGTGAAAGCTAAAAATGTATCCAACAGATACAAGATACATTTCGAAAAACAAGCCAACAAAAGCCTGAAAGTGTCTGAAAATAGAACCAAGCGAAGCGAGAATTTCGAGAATCCCCCAAGAGAGAAATGAGAAACACACACTCACACACACACTCACACATACACGCACACACACCCATACATACACACACACTGAAACACGCACAGAGAAAGGAAATACATATGTGGATCTAATGCTGGCCAAACTTTTGGATTTAACTAAATTGATATGCGTTTCTCGTTGTTTTTTTTTTTGTATTCTTTATTATTTTTACTTATAAACAAATGTGTGTGTGTGTGTGGGAGTATGCCATATTTCTTGGTTCCCAAAAAATGGTGTATCTATCAACAGGTTTATTTTTAAATGGCACACAGATACTACCACTACCACTAGGCAGGCACTACAGACACTAGATACAATAGGAGCTCGCACTCGGCGCACTTTGCTTGCTGCTCAAATCCTATATAGTCTAGATATCTACTACATAATTGTCTAAAGACTATAGTCGCCGAAGGTCGCCATTGTCAGAAGATTTTCACGCCTTACCTTCGTCGCCAAAAGGTGCGCCAATATATATATATATATTGTGTTATATATATAAATAAACCCTCTTAGTCCCTGACCATCTGGCAAAAATTGAGCAATAAAAATAATGTTTAGACAATACATTTCAACATTATTACGAAATAATTGATAATTCACAAGATATTTACTTGGCAAATACAACAAGTTTGGCATAATTTAGTCATTTTGTTATCTGAGAGCTTGCTTGAGGTTATATTGTTATACTTATTTAGGTAAATATGCATAAAAATGTGAAATTACTTGGAAAAATCACAGAAATTATTTTTCAAAACAGCTTCTAGGTGTCAAAATCCTATTCATTAATCTCTTTAAATAGCCTTGTTAGAGAAAACAGCCACTGCGAGGCTAAATTTGCTATTTAAAAGTCATAAAATAGGTGTTTAATATTCCAAAATATACCTAAAAGATCTGAAAAGAAACATATATATTCACAAATATTGGTAAAAACAATGCACAAAATACGAATCTCAAGTCAAGTTGTCAATAAAACTCCAAGAAGTTCAATAAGTTCAAGGATATCTCCCTCTCTCTCTAGATCTAGATCTGTGAAAGATCCTAATAAATCTTCGATATTCCTTGGCATTCATTTGTAATCGGATATCGAAAAGAGGTCTGTCTCTCGCCCACGCAACAGTAAATAGGCGAGAGAGCCAGTTCTCTCTCCCTCTCTTTCTCTCTCTCTCTCTGTGATCTGGGACTGCTCCCATATACGGCATGGCCACCGCTGCGTATACGTAATATTCCGCTATAAGCATTGCGCACACGCACTGTGGACCGTCGCACTCTGTGAGTTTGTGGGCGTTAAGAGAGAGAGAGAGCGAGAGAGCCACTAATTTATGGATCATACATACATACATACATATATCCGCTGGCTGAATATATATATACACATAGGACAATCGCGAATGATGTCATCGTCGAACATTTACCACTCACACAGCATTCACCTCCAGTTTCCAGCACCTTGAGCTCACCTCTCGCTTTCCTTTTCTGTTTCACTTGCAGTAACCAAAAACACAAATCAAAATGGCTGATGATGAGGTGAGGTGAGTATCGCTCATCTACATCTACTGTAGATCCATCCCCCCCAGTGGAACCCCAATTGGATTAACACCCAACCACCCTTCTTCCTCTCCATTTCTCATGCAGTAAAGCGTTTAATCTTCACTGTACATGCACCGGCACCGGCATCGGGCTTGGAATTTGGATGGCATTCGCTGGATATATACGGATACGGATGAGGTAAGACGACTGTGTGCCCGCTATGCGACCCTCCCGCTTGCCACAATGCCACAATGCCTTACTATTGCCACCCACAGGATCGCTAAGCAGCCCGCATTTCCCACTTATAAGCTTAAGGATCCTCTGCCGACTGACACCGATAATGATAATCAACATCGAAGCTATGTCTGTTATCGTTAGTGTGTGTGTATGTCGTGTCCTCTTTATCTCTGTCACTGTCCACTGTCCACTGTCCCTTTCATGTTTCCGGTTCCGGTTTGTGCGAGGAGAAACTGCAAGAAACCTTTGTTTCTTTTATACTTTTACCGGAAAATTCAATTACAAGTGAGCTCAGATATCATGATGCCTTTAAATTAACTAAATAATAAACTTGCCTTGCCTTTAATTTATTTAAAAGTAAAGTCACTACAATTTACAATTGAAATTCCCTTCTGTGAATTTGTAAGCCTTTAAGGTACGAGATTAAATTAAAAGGGGAACCCAGAGACTCCTCTCCAGTTGAGGGAAGAGTCAGCATCCCAAAGAGGACACAAGTTTGTTTCCCTGAAAGACAGCTTTCTCCCGTGCATACCCTTCCGCTGTTATTTTTGTTTCCTTCTGAATGAACTCAACTAATCCAATATTTTCTCCTTTTTTTTTCCAGAAAAAGGCAGCAGCTCCTGCCGCGGCTCCGGCAGCGGCAGCGGCCAAACCGGCGGCTGCGGCACCGGCAGCGGCGGCGGCGGCTGCCAAGCCAGGAGCGGCACCGGCCGCCAATGGCAAGGCGCCAGCTGCTGCTGCTGCCGCCGCGCCCGCTGGTCCGCCCAAGGATCCCAACGATCCCAAAGTGAAGGCCGAGGAGGTACACTTGTGTACGTGTGTGCCCGTATCCGTATCCGTGTCCGTGTCCGTATCCGTCACGTTTCGCGTCCATGTAACCGTGCTGTGTGCCATGGTGTTCGACTGTCCAGTTTAGATGTGGATCCAGGCGAGGCTGATGCTGACTCCGAATGTGTTTGTTTGTGTTTCGATTTGCAGGCTAAGAAGGCTAAACAGGCTGAGATCGAGCGCAAGCGTGCTGAGGTGCGCAAGCGCATGGAGGAAGCCTCCAAGGCCAAGAAGGCCAAGAAGGGTTTCATGACCCCAGAGAGGAAGAAGAAACTCAGGGTAAGTTTGGGAAGGATGGAAGGCTGGCAAGCTGGAACGATGACTGACTGATCCACATCCCCATCCACAGTTGCTGCTGCGTAAGAAAGCCGCTGAGGAGCTGAAGAAAGAACAGGAACGCAAAGCGGCTGAACGTAGACGCATCATTGAAGAACGTTGCGGCAGTCCCAGGAATCTCAGCGATGCCAGCGAAGGTGAGTTGCCTCGGTCCACGAGTCCCCCGCCCCCCATGAATCCACATCCGTCCGGCGGTCCAGCTACAGGGCAGGCAGCAGTCCTTTCCACTCCTGGAATTGCCTTCAAAGCTGGATCCTGCCCTGCAGCTGACGCCGGGTGATGACATAAAAGATGATGATGATGATGATGATGATGAATAAAAACAACTAATGGAAATAAAGCGAATCAATCAATAAGAAGAGCCACAGGCGGATCTAATACATCCGTCTGTGGCGATTAACTTAAATCGATAACTGAAAGTTGAACAAGTGTCATCTATCGCATACATACAACACACTCACTCACACACACACTCATACACATCACATAACACAAGGACACATGCATCCTGCAGGAGTACACTCTGCAGGATAACCGATATTACCCGCCAACACCAACGGATCTCAGCGTCGCAGAGGAGCCTTCTTCTAGTCTTAACCCGAACACTGTGTTGAACATATGTATCTAAATGTGTCTATCTATCTCTATCTATCTCTCTTTGTCTGTCGATACCCCATTCCAACACACCCCACTCCAACACTCCAATACACCAACACTCCTACACACCAATACACCACAAACCACCACACAACCACCCACTCTCCAACGAATACCCATTGAGAACAGACACACTCAAAACTCTGATCAAGCAACACTATGACAGGATTAATAAATTGGAGGACCAGAAATATGATCTTGAGTATGTTGTTAAACGCAAGGATGTTGAGGTACACGAACACCACCAACTTTTTATGCGCCTCCTAAATACGCCTAAGTCTATCCTCGATCAAAATCAAAAGTCTCGAGCTCTCTTAACGCTTAACAACAACAACAACAACAATAAACACCTTCTGTTAGCTGTCTCTCTATCTATCTCTCTCTCTCTTTGTCTCTTTGTCTCTTTGTCTCTTTATCTATATATATCTAAATCTAAATCCTGATTGTATAATACACTAGATGTTCGTGGAAGTGTTATTTGCCCGAACTAAGCACTAAAACTGTACAGAAAACTCTATAGCTATAGCTTTCAATGGGGTGCACACTCCGTCGTACTCACCCCGATAACAGGTCTCTTTCTATATGTCAACTCTATCTAGGCAAGTGATATGATAGGTATTAGACCCCCCCCCCCACTCTCTTCTCTCACACACACACAATACAGAAATACACCCACTCCAACTTCCCAAACACACCATTCAATCAATCAAAATACACACACCAAAAAACACAACACACACGTCCAGATCGAACCCCCTGATAACCACACTTCGTTCCGCAGATACTATTCAGAAAGTTTGTCAGGACTATCACAGTAAGATACTGAAACTGGAGTCCGAAAAGTACGATCTCGAGCACGAGGTAGCCAGAAAGGACTATGAGGCAAGCAGCCAGTTGATACAGTTGATACCACAGTTACAGTTTCAATCTCTCGCAGATCGTAGAACTTGTCGATAACCTCTATTTTTGTAGACTCTTTTTTTTGGACGACACCATCGCACACCAGCCCCAAAGATATATGCAAATATTACGGAGCTATCTGAATACATATTTGTGTGTCTGTGTGTGTGTCTCTCTCTCATTCTTTTTTTGTCCAGCGGACTAGCAGCAATCGTAGTTAACCCCCAAAGGGGCAAGAACTGGGCCACAAAGAGGCCATTTCCCCGAATATATCGCGGTGTCTGGGCACCCGAGAATAGATGAACGCATTTGTAGAGCACAGTATATACCATATATAGAAAGTAGAGCCCTAGTCTCAACGCAGCTAACCCGTAAGATAAGAGCCTCCAGATCGGTGCCCATTATATATATATAAATACATATATAGGGGGCCTGGTCGAAAGTAACTTTGCCGCCTCTCAAGTACTAAAATCCCAAGCCGAATGCAACAAATGCCGAGACGATACCTATTTTTGATGTCACCGTATTTGTGTGCGACTATTTTTTGCTTTTTGCATTTTGGCGGCTTTAGCTTTAAGCTTCCATTTGTGGCTACACAAGATTTTTCGCTTTTTTACTGTAGCAAACACACATGTACTATTTTTTGTATTTTTGTGATTTTGTTCAACAACAAAAGCTTTTACTAATACTAAACCAACAAAAAAAAAAAACAAAACAAAATAATAAAATTTATAATTAAAACAAAAAAGAAACGTAATCTAGATGGGAAAGTTGTTTAGAAGCTCAGGAAAGTGTGACCAGAGGTTAGGGCCAGCCACGTACAGTCATCCCAGAAGTACAGTCACGCACAAGAAACCAAAACAAGTACAAACACCGATACCGTTACAGACCTCTACACTACTCATGTTGCACGCAAAAACGAAACACTGTCTTACATTTAGAACATAATTTGTAGGTGATAAAGATCTCGAGTTCAATCTATAACTTTATATTAATCAAATCTTAATCTAATCCTTCTTTTTCTCGAAAACGCGCCAACCAAACAATCGAACTATCGAACAATCGAACAAACAAAACCAACAAACAAAATCAAATCGAAACAAAAACAATTTAATGCGTCGTTGTCGTCGTCTCTCTCTCTCTCTCTCTATCTCTATCTCTCTATAAATCTATCTCTCTATCTATTCTCTATCTCTCTATCCATCTTTTGCACTCTTTCTATCTCTATCTGTATGTCTTTAACTACCTCTTTCTCTGTCTTCTACTTCTACTATGTCCACGACACTCCTTTTCTTTTCCCCACCAACCTCTCTGTCTCTCACTCACTCTCTGTCCTTCTCTCTCACAAATCTTTCACTCTCTATCTGAATCTATCTCTCTCTCTCTTCTTTGATCCGTACCCGACACACACTCACACACAATGAAATACACACGCAAATAAACGAACACGCACAACCGACACTCGCACATTAACACCGAAAACCGTTACAAAACTTTGTCGTTACGTCTTCTCAATCACGTCACGCCAACGCGACGTTACTGTTTACCGCAGCCGAACTGCAAACAATATGCAAACAATATTGGCAACGCCTTTACAATTTGGAGGGCGATAAGTTTGATTTAGAACACGTGCAGAAAGTCAAGGCCCAAGAGGTAAATTCCCTTAAAGATTTACAAACAAGTTTGCCCATGCACCCAAAAAAAAAAAACAAAAAACAAAAAACGAATACGAAAACAAAAAAAGAAACCAAAATCGAATGTTTTTTTCTTACTTTCTTATCAAGCCAAAAAAAAAAAAAAAAACAAAAAAACAATATAAGATATTATATATAAATCGATTATTAATCATAACTTTACTTTACAATTATGCCCTTGATATTTAATTACTTGATTTCATTTCTAAATATTTCCTAATCATATTTTTTAGTTTTTACTGCGATACTTCTGTTCGTTTTACCTAATTTTGATATTGTTTTAACTGCGCTAAACTACAGAAAACAAAAAAAAAAGAACAAAATATCAGAGAGATCTTCTCGCACATCGGCGAGTGCTTCAAACAGATTGCCAGCGGCGGCGGTGGCAACAGTTCTCAGTCCGTGTATATACATACCTCTATCCGTCCGGAACCGGACTACTCTCAGCAGGGGCACTGTTGCCCCGTCGCCGCCGTCACCCCCAAGCCACTTCTTCGGTCCGCCGAAATGGAAGCTTGTAGGACTGTCTAAGGACTTCCTTTGACTAATTGTCACCTTGAACTAAACCCGAATTATAATAAGGACTCGACCAATGGAACGCGCTTCCAGTAATCAGACAATCACGTAAACCGTAACGATCGTTTCCGTTCCATTTCGTCTCGTTCCGTTCCGTTCCGATACGAGGTGTTTATTCCGTTCCCCAAAAATCGAATCAGAACAGAAACCAAAAAAAAAACCAAGCGAATATCGAAGAATTGAAAACTCATCGAACACATAACATCTAATGAAGCTGCGAAACAACAAGCGATAAGATATATATATCGATAACCAATATTGCGATAAACCAAAAGAAAACTCTATAAACAGTAAATGCCAATCATAACTACTTTTTAGTCATACCTAGATTTAGAACATTTTACCAAAAACGTCGAACGCCGATATATGCAAGCCAAATTACAAAGAAAAAAAACAAAATACAAAAATCTAAAAAAGAAATCTATCAAAACCAAATCCCGACAAATAAAATGTTTTTGCAGGCGAATTGCAAGAGATTTGCGAAGAGTATTACGAGCGTATGTATATTTGTGAAGGCCAGAAATGGGATCTGGAATACGAAGTCAGGAAAAAAGACTGGGAGGTACTGCAACAATTTCAATTTCAATTTAAACGTTCAATTCTCGTTCTCAATCAATCAATCAATCAATGTCAA
Organism: Drosophila baimaii; assembly: GCA_018874675.1. Taxonomy (NCBI): domain Eukaryota; kingdom Metazoa; phylum Arthropoda; class Insecta; order Diptera; family Drosophilidae; genus Drosophila; species Drosophila baimaii. Next base: position 19,423 of record JAEIIU010057372.1, on the reverse strand, counting down.
AACTCTGAATACAAAAGAACAACCAACCAACCAACAAAACTCACCCAAAGACAGAATGCAACATGCAACAAAATTGTATCGAAACTAAAATTTGAACCGATTTTCTAAAGTATTCATTTGAGTTCTAGTATCATGTTCGTTTCCGTTCCGTTCAGTTCCGTTGTTTCTTTCTTACTTGTTGAATGCGCATCAAAACATGTCTCTTAGTTTGTATCTGTTTTACTTGACTGTTTCACAAAAAAAAAAAAAACAAACAAAAAAACAAATAAGAACCACTTTTGCCCCCAGCGCCCATATATGTATGTGTACTATATACAGAAGCATATATGTATGTATGTGGGTGTCGGTGGGTGCACTACTGTGACTATTTATTCGTACTACTCCCTGTTCGATTTCAATTTCAATTTTAATTCCGTGTTCGAGTTTCTAATGCCGCTGTTACTCACGTTTAAAGCAAACAAAAAACTCAAAAAACAAACGGAAACACGAATTAGCCACTAGGTGATCGCTGAGAACGCAAGGATTGCCAACCAATCGTTATCGAATCTATCGACAGTCAACGCATTTCCGGTCCATTGGCGCTTAAAGTGTGACCAGGCGCCGTGCCCCTTGGCACGTGCTCTTTTGTGAGGTTATGTCCGAACATGAAGTGAGGTTAAGTCTGCTCCCAAGCACACATAAGCACGAAAACACAAGTCACTGGCACCGCCGCTCCCCTCTTTCCATTTCAAATTGTTCAATTAAAAGCTGGCAATCCAAGTACGCTCATCAGTCAGTCACAACTACTCTGCACCCTTTCTCTACCTTGAAACAAGAAAAACGATATACAACATGCGACAAGCCATAAACGATAAACGCATTAAGACAAAAACAAGAACAGCAAACAGCAATGTAGTATTAGTAAATTGCACAACAACAACAACAACTACAACATCAGCAAGACAACTAGTTTGTTGCACCATTTGTGAACTTTGTTTTGTGTGTGTGTTATTTCTCTTTTTTTCTCTAACTGTAACCAACAAATTTGTTTGTGCCGCTGTCGTCGCGTTACAGCCACTACTATTCAACTGCACTTTAGTCTGTGCGTCCGATCCACAAAACACAAAATACAATTAAACAATTACAAGCCCAAGCACACCAAGCACACACGAGCACACTAGCACAACAACACAAGTCAAAAAAAAGTACAGTCACGCCCACAGTTACACAGCACACGAATTGTAGAGCAAATGCACGCACGCACGCAACATTTTGCATGCAGCAGAACAAGAAACCACCAACAAAACAAAATAAAATAAACACACAAACAAACAAAAACAAGAAACAACAACAAAAACACCGAAACGACCGACAAAGCAGCAAAAGCAGCCAAGAATCCCGATCCCGATCAGCCACGCCCTATACTGCCCCTTCCGCCCAGCCGCCAAATCTCTCTTCCCCGCACTTCATTGTAAATAATGTCTGTGTAAATTGTTCTCATTGCCGCTCACACTCTGTCTATCTCTCTCTGTTTTTCTGTCACTCTTTTTCTGTGTTTTTCTATTACTCTCCTGTCCGCGAAGAGCCACCAAAAAAAGAAAGAAACAAAAAAAAAACAATAATCAAAAAAGAAAAGCAAAGCAAAGAAGAAGAACCGAGTTCCAAAGTTGAAAAGCATAAAAGCCAAGCGTCGATTACTTCTCGATTGAAAATCACTTAATGCTAGCCTACTAAACGTGATATACCGTTACCGATACCGATTACCGTTACACGATTACCCGCCAAGAATCTGCGTGCGCAGCCGAACAAACAAATCGAAAGAAAGAGAAACAAGCAAAGCAAAGAAAAGAAAAGAAAAGAATAAAGCAGAGCAGGAAATGCAACACAAAACAAAATAACGAAGGGGAGCAAGCAGAGGAGGCCTGATTATTAGCGTTTCGATAACGATAGCGATAGCGAAATGATCACAATAAGCAGTACCACCAGTCGCCCATTTGGGTTTCAGTCTCAGCTTCAGTTTCAGTTCCAGTCTACGTTTCCATTTCCATTCCAGTTTGCAGTGTCAGGCCAACGTCGCTCTATTTGTCTTACCCACTCCGAATCCGACTCCGAATCTGACTCAGAATCTGACTCTCACGCCCCCTCTATCACTCTGTCGCTGTCTCACTCTGACTCTCTCTCTCTCTGTCTCTGTCTAGTGTATATATGTATAAACGAAACAATACTCTCTATAAAACAACAAATAAAGCATTAAAGCAAAAGCAATCGACATTTGGATGTTATGCTGTTCAATCAACGAGAGGCGCGAGCTAAAAATCCCCAAAATATGTAGCGCCAATCCACGAATTTCCGAAGCAACCTATCAAAACCGCAACCAACTGCAATTACCACTATCCTCGTCTCGCTCCCACTAGGCAGTTTTAGACCACAGAGAACTTGGCTCGTATGGCTGGCTCGCTCGCTCGCTCGCACGCACTCACTCACCACTCTCTCGCACGCCAGCACGTACTAGTAGTAGTAGTAGTAGTTGTAGTTAGTACTAGTAACTAGTTAGCATTAGCAATGGTAGAGTATGCCCAATATATAATATAATATGTCTCTGCATCCCTTCTCCTGTGTCCCCCATGCATGTTTGCCCGCAAAAACCAAAAAATCGAAAACCGATAACTTCTTCATGCAGCATTTTGATTTTGATAGTTGCCCGCCGTAGCTGTAGCCTTATGTGTCGATAGACCGACCGACCAATAATCTATGATCTCTCACTAATCGCCTTTCCTTTCTCTTCCCAACTCTCTCTCTCTCTCTGGAACAAACAAAATGCAGATCAACGATCTCAATGCCCAAGTTAACGATCTTCGCGGCAAGTTGTAAGTACAGCCTAGCAGTTCGATATATAGCGGCGATTATTAATCGAACCTTCCTTCGTTAACCCTGCAGCGTCAAGCCAGCCCTGAAGAAGGTCTCCAAATACGAAAACAAATTCGCCAAGCTGCAGAAGAAGGCCGCTGAGTTCAACTTCCGCAACCAGCTCAAGGTGGTGAAGAAGAAGGAGTTCACGCTGGAGGAGGAGGAGAAGGAGGTAAGTTTCGATACTGGTATCCGCTAGGGGAGTTCTTAATGCCAATAAGCGATCAATGGAACCGATTCATTTCTACTCGGCGACGAGACAACATTACACCGATCTCTATATCTGATATCTATCTCTCCTGCAACGTTTTAGAAAAAGATAAAAGATGCCGCTGTGCTAAAGCAAGCCAAAAAGTGTAAGAACCTGAGTGTGTGTGATCCAGAACCAGAATCCTTCTGTTTGTCTTGAGCTCCCGTGTGCACCGCACCCGCTCTCTATATATGTCTCTCTATACTATACTATATACTATCTCTTTTGTCGCACACTGATCCGTATCCGTATCTGTCCTTTCTACGATCTGTAGCTGTCTTTAGTCAGTAGTTATAGTCACTCACACACTCTATTTTTCGATATCACACAAACACACACACACATTGAAGGTCAATTTGATCGATCTTTGCTATCGATTGTTCTGTAATTATATCGACTGCAGAAGAAGTCATCAAAGAAAAACTTATTTATCGATCAAGAGATCAAGTTGACCAACATTTTGTATCCAAATTCTTTTTTTTTCGACGCACTCTCGTCACTTGTAAATGTAGAACACAAACCACAATGTAGTTTTTAGTGCCGGCACCGAGCATCCAGATGTTGTTGTATGTGGCCATCGATATTGTGTGATTCCCTTACTAATTACGATATATTTGCTCTCGTTTCTCGTTCGTTTATTCCACCATGATCCATCCATCGTCTATGCTGCATCCACCACGATCCGAACGAGCAGAAGAAACCCGACTGGTCCAAGGGCAAGCCCGGCGATGCCAAGGTGAAGGAGGAGGTTGAGGCCGAAGCTTAAGTGTCCACACGTCCACTAGTGTCCACTACTGACCCGTGACTCCCGCCCTAAACAATAATTGAAATTATTTACAACAATTATCTGAAGCAATACCATTTATATCAATCTATTAATACAATATATATTTACAAATATATATGCATGTATATATCTCGCCAATATATATGTGTCACAATGGATTTTGAACAGAAATGAAGTCAATAAACAACAACAGCAACAGCAACAACAAATAAATCAACTCAAAGAATCAAAAACAAAAACTCAGACTCAGACTCAAACTCAAACTCAACTGCTACAAATAATTCAGATCAACGATTCAAACAACAGCCAAACATCTGAACACCTTGATGAATTATTGATTATATTTCATTATTTACAAATTATATTTTTTAATGTAAATTAAATTAAATTACAAAAAAAAAAAAAAGAAACAAACAGCAGAGTCTCGCACATTCTTTCTATATATCTAATAACTATCGCTAACTCTTTCGGCATTCCCCCGATCCCTTGACTATCATTATTATTCGTATACAAAAAACACCCGACACACTGAACGAGGGAACATCTTTTCCAGGTGTGGGGAAATATGGGGGTCCAAACGGGCTATAAAGGTGATTCTTAGCTAGGAGAATTAAAGATGTTAAATTTTTGGATGTCTTTCACTCTGTTTTGTATGGGAAAGAACTTCTTACTTGGTAATACTCGTCCTTGGTCCTTTCACCCAAGCAAATATTAATCGCTTGACCGAGCCACGTGGAGATGATACAAATACAAAAATTAGCATATTATTATATTATTTTTCACACCTTTCGCTATTTCATATCAGTTGACAGCAGATTTCGTGACAATCTATTTATTTCGCATCATTGCATTTACAAAAAAAGATGCATTAACTTCCGTTCTAATGACCACGATTTTAATTACGCAAACCAAAGGCCACTCCTCTTAGGGGGAGGTGTATCTGGCAAACAAATGTATATTCAACAATCAGATACCTGGCATTAATTAAAAAAAAAAACAGTTCAGGCTTTTGTATTTCAACTAGGACTGCAAAATGCTACACTTTAACTGAGAAAACAAAAAAGCATGCAATTTATTCGTTTCTTCGGCAAATAATTGACTTTTTGGGTCTTGTTTTGCTTATCTATAGGGAATAAGGATAAGGATTTTATTCCTTACAAATAAAGCAGACCTTACAATGTTTTTACGAATTAAGCCTGACTTGGAACCTATTTTCGACACCTTTTTAAATGGTTTCAAATCCATAGCTATTAATGTGGCCTCAATCGTTGCAGTTCGGAAAACATTGCCTACTTCTGGGCAATTATGTGCAGAAGAATATATGAAAATGTTATTAAAAGAAAGTATTGGAAAAAACATATACAGAATGTTTCCAAACCCAATAATCAGCTTACATTCATAGGAGTTTCCTGCTGATTATAATAGCCATCGAATGAAGCAAAGAGCGATGATCGGTGGGGGAATATTGAAGAAAGGAACGAATAATCATCAAAATAATCGATACAATCGTTGATGCAAAAAGGTATTAACCATTCACAAAAATATCTTCAATTGTAAAGCTTCTAATCCCAATAGAGAGATATATTATTGATCAGAATCGCCAGGTTAGTCAATATGCTGACAGGAAACTCGTACTGCTGATTATAAAAGCCATCGAATGAAGCGAAGAGTGAAACTTTAAAGAAAGAAATAAATAATTATCGAAATAATCGATATTGGGTGCAAAAACAATCGTTGATGCAAGAAGGTAATAACCATTCACAAAAATATCTTCAATTGTAAAGCTTCTAATCCCAATAGAGAGATATATTGTTGATCAGGATCACTAAGTTAGTCAACATAGGAGTTTCCTACTGAGTATAAGATCCATTGAATAAAACGAAGAGTGAAACATTGAAGGAAGAAATCAATAAATATCGAAATAATCGATATTGAATGCAAAAACAATCGCTGATGCAACGAAAGTTTTAAAATTGTAACTCCACTTCACATACATACCTACGATTAATCGTCGCAGATGCCATGCCCTTGCCCGCCTTCAAAGATAGTTTAACCATAGATTTAAAAAATAAAGACATCCCCTTCATCAATACGGGGCTTCAGTTATATTAAACTTGTATTATCGTTACATACTAGGCATCTAGGCACTACTTTTGGTTATGTCTAAAGTGGAAGGCGTGGGTATCGTTGGCGCTGCTGTGGCCAGACTACGGCCGGGCATGATGCCAGGTGCGGGTCCGGTCTTGGAGCGCTTGGGCAATGTGGCGGCCCGCAAGTAGGGATTGTCGATATTCGGATTTTCCAGTATGGCCTTGTTGGTGGTGGAATTGGGCTTGATCTCCAGCTCAGGCTTCTCCTCCTTGGACTTGTCGCCGTCCATCTCCTCATTGTCGCTGTCGCCCTCCTCGCCGTCTTCTGGAAATGGAGCGAAAATATATTTAGAGCATGCTTCGGAGTACTGTGACGAGGCATTAGCCCACCTTTGCTGGGCACATCTTCTGTGCGATTGGCCACCAGGTAGTGGTACTCCAGCTCCTCAAAGTCAAACACCTGATCCGTGGGATTCAAGGCGGCCGCATAGGGAGGAAATGCGGGCTTGCAGGCAATCACTAAACGGGAAATTACACAGTATAAACTAAATATATAAGATATAGTGAGCGGCGAGTGGTACTCACGCGGAAACATGTTGTCCTCGGTGGGAAAGAGATTGTTCGTCTCCGTGGTCTTGCACAGGAACTTGGTGAGCGCCTTCTCGATGTCCCGCTTCTGGCTGGCGGCCTTCTCGCGGATCGCCTCGTACTCGGTCACCGGCTGCTTGTGCGTGGGCGTACGTATGTAGGCGTGCGGATCCGGCATTGGCGGGAAGTAGCTGGGCACGTAATGGGGATGCGCGGACTTGCTGCCGGCTTGGAGCAGGCTTAGCTGGCGCTGCTGGGTCTGTTGCGGCGGCAAGGGAATTGGGGCATGGGCCTCCCGGCGCATGTACGGGTCCAGGCTGCTGATCGTGATGCCCATGTTAATGAGGGCCAGGCTGACATCGCCCACGGTGGGCATGGTGCGTCCGCTTAGCTCGCAGTAGTTGTGCGCAGAGTTGCCGATCTCCACGATGACTGCGCAAGGGCGAGGACATACACATTAGGCGCTACAGGATACGAAGTGTGCTTGCATTTAGACTTACGCGCCTGCAGCATCTGGGTGAGCGTCTCCAGGCACTGGTTGCTCGAATGACCGGCGCCCTTGTCCAGCAGCAGCTGCGAGACCGCCTTGTTCAGCAGCCGCCGGTAGGCGTCCACGTTGGGTACGTACACCGCCTCTACCTTATCCATAAGACTTTGAAATGTTGGTTTATATTGCTGTCAAAAGTAAAAACTAAAAAACCAGCGAAACTACTCGGTTGAAAACGCTGCCAGTGGGACTGTCCTGTGAGGAAATGCGGTGTTTTTATGCGTTTCCCACCTGGTAACACTGGAATGGCGCTTAGCCCACATGGCGTTGCCCCATCGTCCAAAGTGCTTCCAGGCCATTTGCTATTTCCCCTCTTATTGGGCTGTTTTCCAGAGTATAACCTGGAATCCTGCCACGCATTGGAAAAATGCCTGGAAAATGATACGATAAATGCCATCCCATCCAATCAGCCAGAGCTGCCAGACATTTTCGTCATTCTCCTCTTTTTTGGTATTTCACCTTCAGCTCGGCACATTTCGCAAAAACCCCGTTGGCATATTTAAACGACCGGGCCACGGTCACACCGTTCACCACACAACTTGCTGCTACAAACGCGTTTTTTTTTTGTTGTACAAATCTAAAATACAAGAATTAGGATTAGTTAACTCCTAGTGTTTAACCAAGTACACCTTTAGTTAGCTTTACAGTTAGTTTCCCGTGGTAAGCGAACGCAGCAGCAATTGCAATCAATTACCATCAGCGAAGAGGCGTGAGCGTGACGAAAAAAGAGAGCGGAGCGGAGCGAGCAGAACATAACTAAACGAGACGAAACAGGACTGGAATAGAGGAGGAAGGGAAAAATCGAAATAGGCTGCGAAAAGCTGCAGGCAAATGTCAATTGCGGCGCATTAATACATAAATTTTAGAACCACACACATCAGACAGGCAGTCCACAACAGGAAAAAGGTGAGTGTGGAATCGAGGTGAGGCGTGAAAATGCAATGCATTTTTTTATTTTTTATTTTTGTGTGTGCGCGGTGCTGCGTTTGCTCTCTTTGTCGCTGTTCGCTCTCTGAGTTCGCTCTTTCGTTTCCCTGTGCCACTCTACTTGTCCCTCTCTTGCCCGTTTTCTCTCCATCTCGGTCTCTCTCGCTCTTCCTCTCTTTCCATCTCCACTTAGCCCTCTCTATCCGTGGCGGCTCGTGCAGCGCCGCAGCGATGCTGTATTGATTTTTTCGGTGGTGGGTGGCGGATAGGTGGTTGGCCCTGCTGCTCGTGTCATCCCGAGCCCCATTTCAAATTCCCCCCTGTCAAGCACGTTTCCCTTCATTTAGTCAGTCAACTTTTTCCCTCCGTTCAGTCAAACCGTTCCTCTATTTATATTTTTTTTCACTCTCATAAGAAAACACCAACACGGTGAGTGAGACCGTAAAGCGTAAGCGAAAGCGAATCCGAATAGTAACCGCGGCGGCGAGAGAGCGCAAAACAGTTACAAAAGTGCAAAGTCTGTGCGCGTGTGTTGGTGCGCGCAGTGCCGAGCTCCGCGGTGTTTTTGTGTAATTTCTGCCTTTCTTACTAACCGATCTTTGTTTTGTTGTCCTTCTCTTCCTCCGGCTTCCGATCTTCGTGTTTCCATTGATCAGGAACTAGGATTTAGAGCGATGTATGCCGGAGCATATGCACCCAACGCCGGAGGCGTTCAGCAGCACACAGGCGGCGGCTACTACGGCAACGGTGCCGCCGGAGGCGCAGGCGGTGGCAATGGACCGCGCCACGAGCGCCCCTATTATCCTCGCAGTAACTTTGCCGGCGCCGGCGGCGCAGCGGCCATCAATGGAGCGGCCGGTGCAGCCGGTGGCATGCACTTTAGCCAGCCGTACGGAGTGATGGCCTACGGCATCCAGAACGGATTGGGCATGGGCGCCGCCGGCGGAGCTGGCGGCAATCCCTACCGTCAGCAGAACGGTGTGGCCTTTGCTGGCAACGGACTTGGCGGTGGAGCGGCCGGCGCAGGTGGTAACGGCGGCGGTGGCTATGGCGGTCCGCGTGGCAAGAATCCCAACTATGCACAGCGCTACCAGAAGCCGCACAACGGCGGCGGAGGCGGTGGCTACCAGAGCAATAGCTACAATGCCGCAGCTCTGGGCATGTTGTCCAAGGAGGAGCGCGCCGAAATTCAGCGCGAGAAGGCCAAGAATCCGGGCCGCAACCTGGTCAAGCCAAAGTGGGAGAACCTGGAGCCGTTCCACAAGGACTTCTACAACATACACCCCAACACATTGGCCAAGTCCGACCAGCAGGTGAACGACATTCGTCGCGAGCTGGAGATCACCGTGTCTGGGCAGGAGCTGCCGCATCCCGTGGTCAGCTTCGAGGAGAGCTCGCTGCCGGCGCACGTGATTGATGAGATGAAGCGCCAGGGCTTCACCAAGCCCACGGCCATTCAATCGCAGGGCTGGCCCATTGCCCTCTCTGGCCGCGATTTGGTGGGCATTGCCCAGACCGGTTCCGGCAAGACGCTGGCCTACATGCTGCCAGCCATTGTGCACATTGCCAAGCAGCCGCCCATTATGCGCGGCGAGGGACCCATCGCCCTGGTGCTGGCACCCACCCGGGAGTTGGCCCAGCAGATCCAGTCGGTGGTGCGCGACTATGGGCATCTGTGCAAGCCCGAAATACGCCACACATGCATCTTCGGCGGATCGTCCAAGGTGCCGCAGGCACGCGACTTAGAGCGCGGCGTTGAGGTGATCATCGCCACACCCGGCCGTTTGATTGACTTTCTAGAGAATCGGAACACCAACCTACAGAGATGCACCTACCTGGTGCTGGACGAGGCGGACCGCATGCTGGACATGGGCTTCGAGCCGCAGATCCGCAAGATCATCGAACAGATACGCCCTGACCGTCAGGTGGTCATGTGGTCCGCCACCTGGCCCAAGGAGGTGCAGGCCCTTGCGGGCGACTTCCTAAACGATTACATCCAAATTAACATTGGGTCGATGAGCCTGTCGGCCAACCACAACATTCGCCAGATCGTGGAGATCTGCACTGAGATGGAGAAGCCGCAGCGCATGGTGCGTCTGCTCAAGGAGATAGCCAACACCACCAACAATGCGGCCAACAATGGCAACAAGATCATCATCTTTGTGGAGACCAAGATCAAGGTGAGTGTGGCTAACCATTTAAATTAAATCACTCGAGGTTCCCAGATGGAGATCTATAGCGTAAAGCTGCCTAGTTAGCTTACAGGCTTTAAGTTCTTTAACTATCTATCTATCTTGAAGCCTGCCTTGGTAGGTTTCCCAACTTGTAAGCTTTATATTTCAACATCTCGTCACATTCTTGTGACTTGACTCTTGTCTAAACTATGTGTAATTGTTTGGAGGGCCAACCCCACTTCCCTCTATTATCTGATTACATTCCTATTAAAGTTTACATAACGAGGTCTTGGCATTTCTTCTTCTGAAAATCCCTGTATAATGCTATCTTTCTTGGTTTTCTGTTACTGAAATTGAGACACCTTCTCCCGACTCACAGTGTGGAATTTCCTTTTGTATACAAGCTTGGCTCCTTCAGAGTACCCAAAGTATCCAATGCAGACAGCTAAATGTTTGTGTCAAATTAAAAACCAGATAGCATAGGGCCTTGGCGACATTCTTAGCTTCTCTTGGGTGATCATCGTAATTCGATGTCCTTTTATTTAAGTGGAAAATACCAATGTTACCTATTTTTAAGCAAAGACTCTTTATTTACGCCATACGGTTCTTTTGAACATGCATTTTTCGTGCTGGACCTAGCGCTGGGTCCAGTTTCTCTTGGCAGAGAGCCAGAGAGAGTGTGTCTAGAGCCGGTCGCTTTCTTGTATGTGTACACACGTATTGTCACGCATTCTACATCTGTACACACACATGCAAGCGCCTTTTACTTTTAGATTTTTAAGCTCTCGACTTTGTGAGAGCGGGGAGAACGTGACTTTTGTTAGAAACAAAAAAAAAAAAAGGCTTGCATATGTGGCATTTAAGTGTATGGTCGTCTTAGTAATTCTGGCGTCTTTGGTCCTATAATTTAAATACATACTATCACCTATCTACCTTTTATCTACAATTTCCTAACTAATTAAAAACTCTCTTTTCCCCCCCATCTTCTTTTGTCCAGGTGGAGGACATCTTGCAGATCATCCGCACCGAGGGCTACACCGCCACTTCCATTCACGGCGACAAGACACAGAACGAGCGTGACTCGGTGCTGAAGGACTTCCGCAACGGCAAGTCCAACATTTTGATTGCCACCGATGTGGCCTCGCGCGGCCTGGATGTGGAGGACTTGCAGTTTGTGATTAACTACGATTATCCCAACTCCTCGGAGAACTATGTGCATCGCATTGGGCGCACGGGACGCTGCCAGCAGCTGGGCACCGCCTACACCTTCTTCACGCCCGACAATGCCAAGCAGGCACGTGAACTGATCTCGGTGCTCGAGGAGGCGGGCCAGACGCCGTCGCAAGCGCTCTTGGACCTCGCTCGCTCCATGCCCAACTCCGGCGGCTATCGCGGCAACAAGCGCTGGAACAACAATGGCAGCGGGGATCGCAATAATGGCGGTCACAACGGCGTGTATCAGCAGCGCAACAGCAATCCTCTCAACTATCAGGCTGCCGGCGCCGGTGGCTACAACAACAACCGCGGCGGACCGCCCACCGGCGGTGGCTACGCACAGTATGCCGCTGGCGGCAATACCTATCAGCAGAATGGAGCTGGTGGTGGTGGCGGCGGCAACGGTGGCGGCAACTGGAATCGCATGAACCAAATGGGACAGGATGGCAGCAACGGCGGACAGCAGCAGCGCAACGGCAACACCTATCGTCCGAGAGCTCCCTTCAACAGTGGCGGACCACGAGCCATAATGGGACACCAGGGTGGTGGTGGCGGCGGCGCTGGAGCCGGCGGAGCTGCTGGAGTAGGCGGTGGACCCCAGCCGCACATGGCGCACCAACAGGGCGGTCAGTATATGCCGCAGACATATCGCGGACGTGGACAATTTGTGCCCCAAGGCGCCGGAGCTGGGGGCATGCCGCCGCGCTTCCAACAGTTGCCGAAACGCGACTTCCAGCAGCCGGGCGTGCAGCACTATCAGCCGCAGCAGCAGCAACAGTTGGCACAGCAGCTGGCGCAGCAGCAGCAACAGCAGCAGCCCAAGCCACCCAAGGACGATGGCAACAAGTACGCACCGCCGCCGCAACCGGCTGCGGTCACCACACCATTGGTCCACTACACACCGGCCAATTCGCCACCGATTGCGGCCGTAGCCGCCGCTGCCCGTGCTGCAGCCGTGGCCCCGGCTCCGCCGGGAGCCGCCTACATGTACGATGCGGCCGGAGTGCTGACCACAGCGGCGGCGCCGGGCACCAATCCGTATGCCAATCAGTTTAGCATGCCGGCCACCTATTATACCACTCAGCATCATCAGTTTGCTCAGGTCGCAGCTGGACCTGGACCCGGGCCCGAGCAGACCGGACAGCACTAAGGCGGCGGCGGCGATGGAGATGGCGTTGGCCGACGACGACGAAGATGACGGATAAGGGAGCACACGGACAAACAATATATACACTTCGAAAAACACACACTCACACACACACACACCCACACACACGGCCACGGCAAGAGCCATGCATAATAATGAGAGAAATGAAAGAGGAGATAATTTTGCAAACATAAAAGAGCAATCAGTAACACGCCTTGTTTTTCCTTTTATTTTTTGTATGTGCTTCCTTCCACTATTCGCTACTTGTACTACTATTATTGGTATTCCCTCCCTCGCGGCGATTACCTTGACCTTACCCTCCCCCAGAAATACCCTAGAATTTTTTCATTTACTGCTGTTACTGCTGTTCTTTGGGCAAAAAAGGGCCACCAAACATCGACATCAAGCGGTGAGTGTTTAGTGTACTGGCAAAGACGCTAGAATTACTAAGATGAGTAACGAGCATACATATGCAAGCGAATTTTTCTGTTCCTGACGAACTTAGCGTTCTCTTCGCTCTCACAAAGTTGAAAAACTCGTATGGCGTGCGGCATCTTAGTAAATAAAGCGTCTTTGGCACTTCGTTATTTGCTTAAATATTTATTATAATCTTTTTCTTTACTTTTGTCAGGCCACTATTGCTATGGATCGTCGGGATCAGACGGATCAGCAAGCGCGCATGCGGAGGAGTCCACTTTGGCCTCAATGAGGTAAAAAAACACCAAACAATCAACTCGAAAATGAAAATTGAAACTAGTTTTTAAGCTTTTCGAAACACCAAACACACACACAACACACACACACCCTGACAGTTGCATGTTCTTCGAATGATTATAAGGAAAATACATAGGATCTATTATAATTTTTCGAGCGAAATGAAAGCTATATAGATTTTGTTAACAAACAGACACACACACACACAGTGTTACTTAAGTGATATTCATGTGTATTTGCCATTACACGAGACACCACACACACACACAACCAATTTGAAAATTGTTAAAACGAAAAGATAGAAAAAAAAAAAAGGGAAATTAATATGGAAGAAGAAAAGCCCTTTTCACTAACTTGGTTGGTATGAAATGAACGGTTTGCTTATAATAACAACACACATCCAAATGAATATATCATTAAAAAGTCGATTTCTATATGTTGTATTTTTTTTTTTAATATTTATATCCGAATAGGCGACAAATTTGCAACAAACAATTACAACAAAGGGAAAAATTGAAGCTCTTAAACAAAATTCCAAGACACTATTTCAATTTCAAGTGAAACGCAGCGAGCGGCTGATCATAATAATACATCTATATCTATATATTTTGGCATTTTGCGCAACACGAAATACAAAACAAAAAAGAAAGAGAGAAGATATTTAAAAAAAAATAGGAGTACATTTTTTCGAGGAAGGGCAGCGCTGCTTTGGTAGGAAGTATGTAAAAGAAAACAAACTCTGACAAACAATCAATGATAGTAGGACATGAACACCCAACAAACACACACAAAGCACCAAGAACACACCACACATACACACACACACAAATTTTAAACGATTTATAATTTAATTTCCCATTTTTAAGCATATAAACTCACTCTATATGCAGATTCAAGCTTGATTTAATGGAGATTGAAGCAAAAAAAAAACACCCCCATTTTGTTCAGTATAACAGAAGGTCCCCTTAACCCCTAGACTAGAGCGGGAAAAATATCGATGCCTATCGATTTAAAATCGATTTTTGCATACTCTAAACAATGGAAAAACTTCGACTGTTTTCCAGCTCTATCCTAGATCCTCGAAACTTAACTTAATGCTCCACACGACACAACATTCGCATAAATTATACACAAAAAAAAAGGAGGTTTTTTCAAAAGTTCTATGCAAATACTTGAAAACAAGAAATATATATATATATATATTAAATTACAATTACATTTTTCAAATATTCCAAGTTCAACCGCGAATTGACCAAAGAACAAAGATTGCAGAATCAGTTGAAGACAATTATACAAAAAGAAAAAAAACCAAACAAACTAAAAAAGCAGAGAAAATTCAAGAAAGTGAAGAAAAAAGAAAAGACGCCACATTCATCCATAAAAAGAATCGAAAGGAAAGAAAGTAGAGTCGCAGAAGAAGAACACACAGAATGAAGGAATAAGAACGAACGAGAATGAATTAATGCCAAGCAATGCCACACGAAAATAATGATAATAATAATACAGCAAACATAATGCATACTTCTGACTATTCCAAAAGAAAAAAAACCAAAAACGAAGCTCTTTCCCGCCTAGATTATGTTGTAATTTCTTGTCATTTCCTTTTGTTTATTATGATTATTACCCTTTGGCCGTTCAGAGAGTACAGTGCAGCAGTAGTAGGCGTAGTAGTAACATTAATCAATTGGCAGCTCCACAGTTTAAGCATATATAGTTAGCTGTAAAATCCATTGTTGAGTGCAGAGCCGTGTCGAGACCGTGTCCGTCTGTCCAAGCCAAGCCAAGCCCAGCCATGTCAAGCAGTGCACGCAGCTTGCGTTGTCCTTATTAAGCAGTACAAAGAAAACCCGAAGTCGATAGGGAATTAATCGAGATTAATCGATGAATCGATGAATCGATGAATCGGATTCGGGATCGGAATCTTCGTTTGAAGAATTAATGGGTGACGTAATTCTACAGAGTCCTCTCTGACACGAGAAGTAAACAACACTCAAAGCAAATAGATGAAAAATCATGTAGATTATATTTATATATATATTTGTTAGCCGGCAAGAAAAAAAAAAACACAAACACTAGGAAGTGAAGAAGGGAACATTTCTACAAATTCATTCTTTATTTCTTTTATATTTTTTTTTATTAGTTTTCTACGTATCAAACGTTTCCTCTTGGCAAACGACAAGATGGAAACAAGGAAAGCTGGGAAAATGCTGAGGGGATATTTATATAGGTATATCGTCAACACAAGGATCTCTTTGAAGCGAATTAAACCAATTATTGGGGGGGTCGAAGGGGGGAGACTATTTCGATATTTTGATATTTACATATATGCCTGCCATTCACTGGGCGGTAACAGCAGGAGGAGGAGGAGGATACTAGGTGGGTTTAAATGGAAAAATGCAATTTTTATTTCGACTGGCGTCCAAATCAATTCAAAAGCATGCAATTAATTTATGCGGGGGTGCTGGGGTTTTGAAATCCCTTGAAAAGGTGTTGAAAAGTATGCAATAAAAAGTTTGAGGTACCAAATTCAGTTGATATTTGTCCCTTTTTTTACTATGTGACATTTTTAGCATAGCTCTGGATACCATTTGAAGGGATTTCGAAATCCTAGTGACTCCCCGACTGTACATTAGGTTTTTATTTTGTAAAGTCTAAGAGTTTGGGCGCCATTTTGGTTGATCCACTCAGGGTCCTGGGTTTGTGTCATGTCCTCCTCATCCTTGGAATCTCCTCTTAGAGAGAGGGTCAACAACCAACTGCAACTGAATATTTGTATTTTGTTTTGTCGTTGTATGTACTCTAGAATTGAATTGTCTGTCTGACGCGAGCGAGGAAAAAAGGTGTAGGAGGAGAAGAAGGTTCTAATAATTTTGTAATTTTCTTACTTTTTAAACTATGATTTCGATGCAACCGAATTGTGATGATGTGATAGACTTATATAAACAAACGAAAATACAAAAGTACTAATTAATAACCAATTTAAATGAAGTAACGCAGCAGCGGGCCCCCGACAAAGGCCTGGCCAAAAACTGAAACTGAAACTGAAACTGAAACTGAAAAAACTGAAACTGAGGCAGAGGCAACAGAACTGCATCTGGATCTGCTGCTGAATCAGTGTCTGAATCAGAAGAGGAATATGAATATATGTTATGTATTTGTATTATTGTCGTTGTCGTTGTCGCTTATATAGACAATGTCTGATGGCTACAATATATGTATTATGGATGACTTGAGGCATACATTCTTTTTTTGAAGAAATAAAACTATAGTGCGCGATATTTGTATTGTATTTATCTATAAGTTGTGTACACAACATACACACCACACACACACACTGCGAAACAAACAAACCAAACAACAAACAAACAAACAAAAAAAAAGAGAAAAAAAACACGGGAAACACACGAAACCAAAACGAAACAAAGAAAATAACGAGAAAAAAAAGAGCAAAAGAAGTTGAAACTGATAAAAATTTAAGAGTAACTGAATACCGAAAGCCCAAAAAAAAAATGAGAAGAGGAAGCGATCGCGATTCGTCGTCCTTTTCGCATTTTAAAGCAAATCCTTTGTTAAAGTCCCGATCGATCGCTATCTCTCTCTCTCTCCCTGTCTCTCTCAGTCCCGTTATATATGTATATCGATATATATATATATATATGACCTTCCCAGTCTCGCAGTCTCCAAGTCTCAGTGGCTCTTCTTAAACGATAGATTTAAATCGATAGAAATTCGCATAGACATATATATTTTTGAAAGTATAGAAATGCAACTTTTGAAAAAATGCAACCAAAAAAAGGAAAAACGAAAGACTAAAGCCAAAAACAAAGTGAATTCAATTGTTTTTAAAGCAGAAACAATAAAATAACACGTGAGGCTCCCACAAAAATTAAATTAAAAAAAAAAAAACAACACGCAAATAAGTGCCGTTAATTCGATAGTTTGTATAGCTGTTTTATTGTTTTGTTTTTATTTGCTTTCTTTTCTTTTGTGTTCGAGATCCAAAAAGGACACCCACACACACACAGACACACCCACAAACTTGTTTTTGGTTTAGTTTTAGTTTTACTTCTGCCTTTGTTTGACTTTTTTGTTTTTTGTTTTAAGCCTTTCGTTTGTAAACTAAAATATATATACATTGTAACAGATATGTATGTATGTCGTAGGCGATAAAAAAAAGTGAATTGCATTTACCGTTACAGTGCGCTTCGCACAAGTGCCAAAAATGCAAAGAAAAACAAAACAAACACATGGACACAACAGCCCCCACATCCACACCGACACCCACGCACTCTCACCTACACACACCTACGCCACACACACACACACGCACACATTTCTTATATGATAATACAACGCCACACAAACACGTATTTACATACAGAACCTACACACACAAGAAGCATACTTTTAAGCGCCAAAGTTAGGAGCGGCTTTTGAGGTCCGATATTGATGAATAATATCAACCGAAAAAAAACGAGAGAAAGGTTGATGTAAACAAAAAAAGAAATAAATAAAGAGGAAATCGAAGATGAAGAAAACAAAACGTTAGAACAAATTATTAAGACGCAGCAGCAGCCACAGATCGTAAGTTATAAGCTAAATTTGTATTCGGCCGCAAATCAAGGAACAGAAGGAACTTAAACTTAAACGTAAAGAGACAAGTTTAAACCAAAACCCATTGTGATAACAGCTGCGTAATGAAACACGTTAGAAACCTTATGACGATAAAGAGGCGGGAGAATGTTTTATTGTCATTTAACTTACATACTTACTTTGTATTTCGATAGCAATTCGATAAGTGCAAATCTCGAGGGGGCGGCGGGCACCACGCCCCAACCACCCCCCTTTCCCCATTCCCCACACTCCCCCCACTAAGTCCTAAATAATACAAATTCAATCAAAAAAAGAGCAAAGCAAGCCAACAATTTATCCAAACTAGTTTTTAAACGAACATAACCTCACTTGAAACATAAACACACTTATTTTATTGATTTCAAAAAAGGAAGAAGATGATAGGCAGGAGAATGTGAAAAACATGAGAACTTTTCTTGATTTTCATTTGTTGTGTTGATCAATGCAAATTTTTAGCAAAAAACGTTACATGAGAACTCAAGAGGAAAATGCAAATTCTTAGCCATTTCGAACGAGCGTGCATTTAGAGAGAACCTAACATCAAGTATATTATGTATTACAAGCGAACCATTTAAATAATTTCTAATATTATCATAGATCACTAACACAAATGCAACTGAGGAGTCAGAATCAGGCGATGATGAAGATAATGATGATGATGATGAAGAAGAAGAAGCAGACAGTAATGTTAATGCAAAATATAAACGGAAAGAAAAGAAGAAAAAGAAGAAGCTAAGCAAATTTCAATAAATGTTTGCGGCTTTAGCTTAAGTTAGCACACATACACACACCACACAGACACACACAATATTATATTAATTATAACAAATCGATATATATATATATATATACATAAATATATATAATATATGCAATTTATAATGCATATTTGCACCTCCCCGTTATCGGTAAAAAGAAAAAATCAAATACGGAGGACAGGGGACAAAACCTAATGGAGAAACCTAAATTGTAATCAATTTACCTATCTTATTTACTACATATGTATACCCATAAAGAACCCCCGTCCCCATTTGGAAATCAAACTCCAAGATCCCTCACCCCAAAAGCCCCAAAAAAAAAAATAAAAATAAAAAAAATAAAAAAAATGTTAAACACGAAACGTATGAAACGCATAAATATAATAAATATGTAAACGGGCATGTTTACAAAACAACAAAAGCGAAATGGATATCTTCTATGTAATAAATAAACGCCAACAAAAATCACTTTTAAATCATACAAAATCTGTAACCCTTTTTTACTGGTTTCTGATGGGTTTTCGAAAAAAATTGAAAAGGCAAGAGCGAGATAGCAAGAGCTTTTACCAAACATAAACAGGAAGTTTTTAATTCTGTGCAAAAAGGGGTTACATGGGTTTCACGGATTCCAAAAATCGTATTTTTATACCCTTGCAGGGTATTATAATTTTATTCAGAAGTTTGCAACGCAGTGAAGGAGTCATTTCC
>JAEIIU010057370.1:0-11789 GCA_018874675.1 Drosophila baimaii | reverse complement strand
GCAGCAGCAGGTTTTTGTTTCACAAATTATATATATTTTTTATGCCCGCGTACTTCTCTCTTATTTCGTATTAAAAATTTCTTGCTGTTTTTGAAAGTGAATGCCTTGACATCATTTTGTTTACACTTCGTATTTTATTTTTACCCTTTTTTTTCTGGCCGAAAACTTTATGAACAATTCCAAAGTGCAGTCCCCAAAATGTTAACCAGTATATATGTATGTATGTATAGTCTCCGAATTCTCACCTATAATTTATGCATATTTGCTTGGCAGAATACAAAACAAAAAAACAAAAACCTTTTACGGAGACAAACAATGGAGCTCAAAGAGAATTATCTGCCTAAGACACCGCAAATATTTATGCATAAAAATGATTTAATTAAAGAGGCAATTGCCGCCAGGCAATTCGTTTGTCTGTTTGTCTTTGGGGTGAAAGTTAAGCCCCCCTTTGATATTTTTGCTAATTATTATTAACGATATTTCTGCGTACTCTTATCTGGTAAAAAACGAGAAAAAAAAACGAGAAATACAGAAGACTTCCCATATAAATTTATTGCCAAACATTTGTCGCCAGTCACGACCACACAATGGAACATTTGTAGGCGTGCCATTAAAAAAACACCAACCCATGTAAATTGTTTGTCATTGCCCCCCTCTGCCGATCCCCTTAACCCTTTACATGCACCCTCCACTCCGGCGTAGGCTCGCGAAAATTTATTAGCAGCCAGAAAAATGCCGTCTAAGCGGGTTAATTGAGCAATAACAAAATGCAAAACATGCTAAACATGCAAAATGATGCCTAATGTGTGTTTTGTATGCGTTTACACAACTGCAACAGCAGCAGTAGCGGCAGCAACAATTGCATTCCATGCAACAGCAACTGCAACTGCAACTCAGAAACAATCCAACATTCAACAGAGCCTCAAAGTTTCCTCTTTCAATTCAGAAATTGCAACAATACAGTTTGGCAATCACTGCTGTTTACAAGACCACCTGCCACCGGCCAAGAAACACAACATTCTCTAAATTATTGCTCTAACAGCTGGTGTGGGTTAGTAATTCCCAGAAAAAGAGGCTTAAATAAACAAAAATAACTATAATACTATAAATAAATATTTAAAAGCTTGGCACTATAAGATATTTTTAGATTTAAGACTAGTTCTATCTACTTGTCTATTATTTTAAGCATCTAAATCAGTGATGCCCAAAGTCCTGACTCGAGAGTCGGCTTTGTTCTCAGCTTGACCTGTGCCTGCTAGTGCAGAGTATGTACAGAATGTAAACAAAGCCTTAGTGATGCCAAATTTGTGGCTAAGTCTAGCTTTTTTTATTACATAATCACCTTTTTAATTATTTTTACCCCCATCTCCACCTATATAATTAAGAGCTCCCATTGAAGGAACGCCCTTCCCGAAGATTCTCATATCTAGCTACTTTGTTATATTTTTTGACTCACACAAATGCTTTTTAGAAATAGAATATATTATTATTTTTCAGGAAATAGGCAAGATCCATTTTGTAATTTTCATATGGTCATATGGTAAAACCTAACAATGTAGTCTTAATAAACCATTTATCTGAAAGCAAAGAGAAGAGAGAATATAGTACGTAATCTCCTCTATTAAATACTACGCTTCCTAAGAAAAAAAAGTGAAATATTGCAACACTAATAGCCTTAGTAATGACCACAGTTTCAGAGCTGGCCAATTAAGCAATAAGCCTAAAGATTCACCAAAGTGCCTGCATTTACAGGCCGAGAATCCCCGCCGTTTCAGAGCCCACTTAGTGGATGACCGTTTGACATTTGAGCAGATTGCAGTTGCTTTGTTATTAATTGACTTTCGAGTTGGTTTTACTTTTTTATGTTGGCTCTGCTGTTGCCCCATTTGCTGTTTTTAATTAAGTTTTTTCAATCTTATCTGCCGGTGATAGGTGATAGGTGGACTCGAGTGCACGAGTATCTCAGAGCCAGAGGCGGTAAAAGTTGGCCAAGGAATTACAATTATCGGCTTATGCGGGGACTTATAGACCGCAGCGCGCTGTGTGGGAAAGAGAGTTTCTCTCGGGGCGCATTGGAGAAATA
The DNA here is from genome assembly GCA_018874675.1 of Drosophila baimaii. Taxonomy (NCBI): domain Eukaryota; kingdom Metazoa; phylum Arthropoda; class Insecta; order Diptera; family Drosophilidae; genus Drosophila; species Drosophila baimaii. The sequence continues at coordinate 9,706 of JAEIIU010057370.1, read as the reverse complement.
TAAATATATATAATCCCCTCTCTGATCGGTTAGGCAACACACAGGCGTTAGTAAACAAAGCTAAAGTTAAGGTTTTAAGTATTTCCAAACACGGAACTGGTCTTCTGCCTCATACATAGTAGGTACAGGCTTGGTAAGCTGGTCACTCTGGACACGCTCCTTATTATTCAGTGGGAGCCACATCCCAATCGAAACATCTATTTATTCATTCAAATCATGACGCCCCGTCTAATGATGAATGCCATAAATAAAAGGCTCAAGAACGCTCGGACACGATTTTCAGCTTTATTTATCACCCCGATGCTAACGACGAAAATGAAACAAAAATCGAAAAACAAATTTAAACTAGATACGACCGAAAAAGAAACGCATTCGCTTGCTGCCAAAAAGTTAATAAAATTAATAAAGTATAATAATTAGCATATGGAAAGAAAAGAGCTTGGCCAGCTACGACAATTGATGAGCGCGGCGTGTGTGCATCATCGATTAATAATAATACCAATAATAATAATACATACAACAAGTCGAACTGGTAGAGCCACCGCTTGGCTTTGCACACACAAAAAAAATTGATTAAATCGAATTTATTATTCTAACAGAATCCATTAAAACGCTAACGATTACACGGGACGGGTTGGGCTGGTTATCCTCAATAAGCGGAAAGTGAAAATTAATCGACCGATTGCCCGATTGCCGCCGTCGTTCCATGGCAAATATTTACAGCCACTTACAGGTGCGGAGGCGCTGGTAATCGAGAAGGGAATGGCCAGTTTGTAAACAACATTTTTGCACAATTAGAGAAGGAATCGCTTTACAATTTGTGATCCAATCGCCAAGCTATGGAGGTGGCATGGCGTCGTTAGATATGTATTTTGGACGTCTGGAATGGACGTTTGTTCTGGAGGCGAGAGATGACTTCATGCCTGGCTCTGGCCAAAGGGTTGCTGTCATCATTATTATAATTATTTTATGTGTGGATGATAATGGGCTTGTTTGCAGACATGGCTGTGAATTAATGAGGATTTAGGTGGGGAACACTTCAACGTGAGACCTTCACACGTGAATGGATATCATGTAAACTTGATTATTATAGTTAAAGCAACGATCTAACTCTTGATAGGAAAGCTAAGAAAAGTCATCTAATAACAGCAGAAAATGCAATCTAGTTGCAAGATTATTGTAAAACTATTTCTTCAGAGTTTCAGCAAATCCACTAATAACTGGGTAACATGCAATATAACTTTCCATTGCTCAATTAATATGTTATAATAACAGATTGTGGATACACACACGTGTTATTAGGAACTAGCAATAATACTATGATAAATCAAGAAATAACCAGGCATAAACATTACGAATTCGCTTTGTGTAAACGCCACAAAGAGAAACAAGCCGAACACAAAAACCCCGGACATTGTATATTCTTGTAATTTGTTGTTTCTCACCCAACTTCAATTGTCCAGAGTCAAGTACAAACATACGAGTGTATGAATTCCCCTCCCAATAGGTGTTTCGCGGTGACACCCTTAACAGACGAGTGTCTGACACCGAAGTGATCCGAGGTGATTGTGCAAAATGATAATTTGACATATCAAAGAGAGCTATAGGTGGCTGTCCAATGCCAATTCTTGTCGGCTATTTACTCACTTCTTTATCGGCGGGCTGGCTCATTCGATTTTTTTATTCGCGAAAAGGTTTATTTTGTCAAGCAATTAACGAGCGTTTGTTGAATTTCGTGTGAAAATTTTCCACTGAAATTCCGCCACAATATGTGCCGTATGCCTGGGCCTGGGCAGCTCGAAAGAAAGAGCAAGAGTCAAATTCTTGGCCAAGATAAGCGGATGGCAGGGCAGGAGCGTATGACTAACTCCTGGGCCGGCAAATTGCAGGCACACATGCAGCGAAAGGCCACCGAGCCATTAAGCCCGTCCTGGCCAAGAGCTGAGCTGAGCTACGAGACTTGGCCGATATCGCCCATGTCAGTTGCCGTTGACTGGCCATTAGCCAAGGCTGTTGTTTTTTCTCCGCTGCACTTTAAGAAATTGGGATCTTAAGAGAAGATCGGAGAGATTTTTTATTAAATTAGATATTTTTAAATATTTAATAAGTTGTATAGTAAATTCCCTTTAATTAAAAATGTCATAAGTATCTTAATTAAATTTACTTAACCCTTGATAAATCTTTTATCTATGTATTTTTTTAGCTTTGAATTCAAAAAAGGAAACGAATTTGTTAATATGAAGTTATCCCCTTTAATATAAATAATTGGGCAATTTACAAAACAAAACGAATGGCAAAGGTTCTGCCCTTGAAACTATAATTACTTACAATTCCCTTCAAAGGCTTTTTGTTTAAATAATTAATAATTTAATACAACATTTAAAAATCAATACATATATAATTTTTCCTTGTGTGTGCCTCGGCCTGGTAGCTACTTGCAATCGCCTTGCCTGATATTTAGAATCGGCCAGCAACGGCAGCAACTTTAATGCCCTCTTATGGATTGCGCAGACGCCAAAAAATTGGCCAACAACAAGTTGCTGGCCACGGGCACACACATGCAGCCAGGCCAGGCCAAGTAAATTGCTTGGCCCGGTCTTGTCTTTCGGACTTTTCAGTTTTTGGTTTTCGGTTTATTCAGTTTTCTCAGTTTGCAGCATGCTGAAAATGTTTTTCCCGCTTCGTGTGTGTGTGTGTGTGTGTGTACTTGTTACGTGAGAAAATTTTTGTGGAAAAACATTTCTGCATTTTGTTTGGTTGTATTTTAATTTTTTTCTCAACCGACTAAAAATGTACCATTTGAGGTTTTTTGTTTTGGTTTTTGTGGTATCTGACTGGGGCCGGGCTAATAAATGCATTCATCTGGCCAAAAACCGCATTGTGACCATGTGACCAGGTTAAGGGGAAACCTTGGGCCAAGGGAAGGGTTCCAGCGGGTTTCTGTTCTTGATTGTTTTTTATGTTTTTTGTTCTGCTTGCAGCCAACTGATTGATGGGGACGTTAATGCCAAAGTTAAACAAGATAAAGTTTTTTAAAGGTTTTGGGGGTTTCGAAAAAATGCAAAAAGTTGGCCCCAAAAAATGAAAGGAAAAAGAAACACAATGGAAACAAAAACTGCCAGGAATTTTATTCATATACGAAGGTATTCATAATTCATATCCTTTTTACAATACAAAATATTGAATAATAAAGTTAATACAGTGCCTTTATTTATAAAAATACATTCTGAATCACTTTGTTTATGCATACTCTTATTTTTATACCTGCTCTTTTATTACTCAAGCAATTTAAATGCATCTCACAAAAAGAAGCGTAGAAAATTTTGCATTATAATTGGCGCAAACTTGTCTGACGCTCTTTTTGTGCCTCGACTGCTGTCTCTCCTCCTCTAAAGCCTGCATTGAATTTCAATTAACGTTCAAATTGCTTACAAATTCCACTTGCCATTCCAATTTCAATAACGAAAAAATAATAAATATAAAAAAAGTACAACAAAAAATAATACAAACTGAATGCAAACAAATGCGCATGAAATTAATTCGAAGGAAAAATTGCCAAACACCGAAATAAAGCAACTCCAAAAACCAAAAAAATATAAAGAAAAAAATATATGGCACAATAAAAACGAATTAAATTAAAATTAAGTGACTAAGTGACTTGCTTTGGATTTATGAGTTGATAAAACGCATTTTGTTGCTATGCTAAAACACAAATCAATCCATTTCACTCGCTAACAAATTGGGTAAAGAAAAAGGTATCTTCGAACCTATAAAAGCCAGCCATTATTACACAAAAAAACGTAGAAAATGTAAGACATTTAATAACACTTAATAAAAGTGATTAAATAAACAAAAAGTAATCATTTTATTTTCAAGGCATCCAGATTGTTTACTTGATAAACGTAACAGATTGAAGAAAATTGGACTGGAGCCCAGATTTAACGGATTAAACCAATATTTGATGTACACCAAATCGTTGATTTTTCATCAACACCTGAAAAATAAATATTTGTGGGATATATTTCACGAATTCTAAGAAATGAAAAGCTGTTCAGGCTCAGACGAATGTAATAAATATCTTTGTATGGAACCTGTTTGTTTATACATCAGTTTGAGACTTCTGTAAACTACAAGCTTTGCTAAAAGTAATTAAAACTAGTTTCTGATTCCAGAACTATGTAGTTCTCATCTGTTTTGAGGGATATCGAGTAAAATCCAGAACGCTTTAATAGGGTTCCCCACCTTCCCGGACTGTACTTATTTAAAAAGCTTACATTAAGCTGCCATTACACAAAGTACTTAATTAGACATTACATTGTCGGGGTAATAAATCCAACACTACATGGACGGCAACAGCAAACCTTTTATTTTAAAACTGCGCAGTTTCCAGTAGAAATTGAAAATATCTCAAAGTACAAGACAAATTAAACACACGCTTTCGTAGCGGGCAGATAATAGATAATGGATAAGGTAAGAATTGGGTAATGTCATTTAAATAATTGGCAGGACAAAGGTAATGCACGACAATGAGATAAACTTCACTAAGTTGTTTTTAAAAATGTAATTTTAGATTTTATATTTAGAGAGACCCGTTCCGCACATTAAGCGGCCTAATCGGACCTCCGTGACAGCCGATTTGCCGGAGTTGTAATTGCACCGAATGCAATTTCGAGGCACACAAACCCAGTCCGATGCACACGCAACTTTTGCGGTTGGAATATGCGAATATGTGAATATGTGAATAATTGAATGTTGGTGGCATCTTCCGTGTTTGGCTAAATGCAATTTGAGGCAGGTATGCCGGAGTTGCCTCACTCGATTGGCTAAGTAATTGTGCAGCAAGCGCAACGATTGAAAGCCAACCTCGCCAAATGCTCAGAAAAACTTAAAATAAATTGAAAGGCAAATGTAAAACATATTCAAATGAACAGGCAAAAAATTTAATAACAAAATATATTTATATATGAAAGGACGGTCCAGCTACTCATGCTGAACCGCACGTAATGCTGCACCGCGATACGTGTCCTGACACGCACAAAATAGGGTCCTAACCTAACTTATTTTGTACATAAACAAAAATAAATAATAAGTAAGTTATTATATAAGTAAACAGTTTCAGCATTTTACTCTTTATTTTCTCTATTCGATTAAACAAAAACAAAGTAATAAATTATATAAAATAAAGTATTAATGAGTTCTTAAGTATCTTTCTGTAGGATTTCCGTTTTCAAGCTGTTTTTCTTTGAATATTAAAAATAGTATAAATCGAATGGTGGTTTTTTAATAGAATTCAAATGGCAAAACCCTACTCCCCACATTGATTTCTTAGAACTTTGCCACAATCTTTGTTTTGCCATGTATCTGGGAAATTCCCGTATTCCCCCCTGATTGGTTGGTTGGTCGTGTTCACGATTCATAAATAATTTATTAGCCTCGCTTCATTTACGGCTTCTGCACATTCTCAAATTAATTATTACGAATTAACACAAAATCCAAGAAGCACGCGTCGGATAAAATTAAAAGAAAAAGCGCACCAAAATAACAGATAAATAAATGAACTTATCACCTGGGGCTCTTTTTTTTGGCTTTGGCTTTGCCTGGCCTGGCCTTTTGTGGTTTGGCTAGTTTGCTGCTGTCCAGATCAAACGAAACGCGTCGACCATTCCGAGCGGGATAAAGAAACATTTTCTGCTGACGCACATTTCACGAACAAAAAAAATTATAAAGGAGCCCCACCACCGCCGTAATTATCAAAGCGAAGCAAAGATTTTTTGCCAAATGAATTTATAATGGTTTTATTTTTATCTTGTTGGCGAATCCAGACAGGTCTAGCTCTAAGCAGAAGCTGGTCTGTTTTTTCGGTTTCTTTTGCGTTTGGCATGTGCCAAAACAATTTGCCACCTGCTGTCCGCTGTCCGCTGTCCGCTGTCCGGTGTCCGCTTTCTGATCTTGAGCTGAGCTCTCTTTTCCTTCCGAAATTGTATTTACTTTTACTGCAAGAATTTCTGTGCGGTCGGCCGGGAGGAAGGAAAACTCTCACTCACCGCCGTCGCAATGACAACCTGACATGTCAGGTGATGTGTCAAATGTCTATCTGGCTGGCTACGTGCCTCGGCCAGGTGAAATTCAAGTCCATGTCCATGTCCGGAGACATAAAATTTAATGCAAAAACGTAAGTGAAAATTAAGTGGAGAATAAGATAAGCCGCCAAACCTCTTGTTCCAGCTTCAGATTCTTTTTGCGATGAGTAAAAGTGAAACGCGTTTATTTTGGAGGAAAGTTCAGCCATTATTGTTCTTTTTTATATTTTCAGAGAAAGTTCTAGGCACGCGAATGGTGGGTATTAAAATAACCTTCAGAAATTGTTATTAAATACAACAAATAATTCACTTTTTATTTTTCATATTATTTTCTGAATTAAAATAATAAATTATCCCTTTTTTAACGCAAAAAGTCAACTCATTTGTTGTGGTTTACTTCACCGTATTCCTTTTTAATTTTTAAAAATTCTGGGAATCACTGTCACGACTCACAAACATATTGATTTATTACTTCATATATTTCGTCATTCCACATTTCTTTGTCAAGTTTATTTAACAATTCAAATTTGCATATGAGCGAATATATTTATATTCAAATTTGTCAACATATTGGCGCAGGCTTGGCAATCCATTTTGTTTATTTGTTTATTTACTTGCTTGCTCAAGTTCAGAGTTCGCATTTCATTGGGCTTGGCTTACGTAACTTGAACATGATTCCCATTTAGACTCGATTTGATGGCAGGTGATCAGTGGTCTATTGAGCCGATTAGTCAAACCAGCTCTCAAGCCATTAAGCTCTCCAGCTCTCCGGTGTTAAGGAGTACGTAGAGTCCACTGCTAACGTTAATTGAGTTAGATCAGAGAAGGAAATGAAGGTGCAATTAAAGGCTATTGCAGATTAGTTTCAGCACTCCGAAAATGACGCAAATTTATGATCTAAACAAATTATACTCGAGGTACTCGGTACTCGTAGTCATTGCATGTGAGCAATTGTTCGCAACTGCCCCCATGTCGCAGATCGTTTCCGTTGACAAATTCACATTGTTTGTGGCTCGATCACGAAACAATCATACGTCAGCATCCACGTCTCTAATGCATTTTAAATGTTGTATAATTCAAAGATTTATCGATGCATGAACACCCAACGGATGTCCCCCCAAAGAGACATGATTTAATAATGATCGAAATCAAGATTTGCATCGCAAAAAAAAACAGGTCGAGAAACAGATACAGCTCGTCGATCTCTGGCGACCCCATTTCATGTGCGTGGAATCGCAATCGATACAGCATAAATGCGTTAAGATGTTGTGAAAAAGAAAAACCTGGCTAAAAGGGCCAACTCGTAAAAGGGGTCCCTCGGTGCAATTAAAGCGCAAAAGTGCTGAGAGGCAGGCCAAGAGCTGTAAAGCCGGCAGCCAGCAACGGTTGGTCAGCTCGGCAAATTAGCATTTAAGTGCCGCTCAACAGTTAGCCCACCATATATCCCCTGGGTCTACATATATGCGAAGACGAGTATGACTAGCGGCAATTAGAACTGAACCAAAGTTAAATCCAGAGAGCTTAGCATGAGTTATTGACTCAACAGACCTAAAGATACTTAGCAGCAGTAAGAAGATACCTATAGGAATCTGGGAATACTCAACAGATAGACAAATATAAAGATTGTGATCTCTTGAGGCTTGATTAAATTATATATATATAATATTTCTGACCTATGTAACACAGAAAGTGTATAGGAAATGCTATAACCAAGGGGAAACTTGAAGGATTCCTTATCCTCTTTCGCTAACTCTCGAAACTATAAAAATATTACAAGAATGCCCCAGATATAGCTGCAGAAGCGCAACTAACTCATTTCCGGGCAAGTATACCCCATCAGACGCATTTATAGGATGCTTTACGACCCGTAAATTGTACTACGTCAACAGTTATGTAAGAAATTTGTTTTTCTCCCCGGTCTTTCTATGAGTAATTGACCCATATTTAAGGTTCTCAATGCGAGCAGTGAGCCGTGCGAAACTTTGCGTGCCTCAAGCACTAATGGCATGCCAGCAGTGGCGACTTATGGGTTATGAATAGTTTGCTCAGAGCCACCACTTGACTGCACTCGAGTGGTTGAGTCGAGGAATGGGTGATCCACACTCGGTTTTTTTTTTTGTAGGCCTTTCTTTGCGATTTTGGAATTTTTTGTGTTGGGTTTATAGTTACCTGAAAACTTCCACAAGTATTTATTGAGGCGCCTTTGAGGTGTGTCTGCAAGATATAAACAAAAGAAACTATTAAAATATTTGAAGAAATGAATATAAAAAAATACAAATAAACACACACACAAAAGATGTATCAATTTGGAAATGCGAAGATCAAAAATGTTTTCACACGCCTCGTGAAATGAGATAATTTGACGGCGGCTTTCACACGAACACTTTCCGAACTCGGTGGGGGGAAAGGGGGGTTAAGAGGCCTTTGGTAATCCCCCCCGGAGTGCAATTATGGGGCGATTTATTGAAAATGAAAATAAACACACTCTTCGCCCAAACAGACACAGACGGCGAGCGAAATCAAAATCAAAATCGAATCAAAACGCGAGGCGAAATCAAAACTTGCACAATGGGAGGAAAAGCAAAACAAAAGCCAATCAAGAGCAATCAAGAGCCAAGGAGCCAAGACTCCGCCACAGCCTGGCTGCAGTTTTCTTTTTGGGATCGCACAGATGCGTCACAGAGCCGGCAAAGCCGAGAGATACAGACAGATACAAGTGCAGATACGAGATACAAGTGCGGATACAGACGCAGATACAGAAAGAGAGATACTTTATGTAGGTTGTTGTTTCCAGCACGGGCTCCCCTTTTCCCCAGCTCGGTTTTAGCCATGAATCAAGCAATTGTCGAGGCACTTTTATTCTGTTTTAAGCGATATTCATGCTGGGTTATAGGGGCGGGGTAATTGGCCCGGCAAACGGGTTAGCCTTAACGTGGACGTTAAGCGTTAACGCCGACGTTAACCCAGAAGAGTGGTGGTGTGAAAAAGTGTGCATATTGCCCGCCCGGCCCGGCTGCGGATACAGATACAAATGGCAAAGGCCCCTCCCTGACTAATTGTTTGTTCTCCGCCAGAGATTCTGCTTATCTCCTCGTGTTTTATTTTTATTTTCTTGTATTTTGGAAAGTTCTGGGCCTGACCTTGTTTCCCGCGAACGTCGACACAACCGTCGTCATTGGGCAAATAACACCGAGGAGAGTGCGGCTAATAAAGCACATAAAATAAAGGTTAACAAAATGTTAAAACTTAGGAAAAATAAAGAGAGAGAAAAAAAGTAAGTAGAATAGAGAGAAAAAAAACAAACTAGGAAAGCCCGGCCGGCCAAACAATGCCGCAACATGATTCCGCACTTTGCCACTGTTTCAACAGTTGGGTAAACAAACAGGGGAACACAACTAAACCGCCACACTCCACAGACCCAGACACAGAGCCCATCTCCAGACCATTCGATCCCCAGTTGGCTTTTGGCAGCGCAACCAATGCGACGTCGCAGTCGTGGTCCATTTCCAGCGGCCAAGCCAAATTGATCTTTGCCACCAGAAATGTGTCACACTGTAAAAGTTCCGGACGGGCAATTGGGTCAGATATAATGATGGCACCCGGAATGCTAAATCAATTTGGACATT
>JAEIIU010057368.1:0-10858 GCA_018874675.1 Drosophila baimaii | reverse complement strand
GGTAATCTGCTAACCCTTTAAAACTTCCACAATTAACACATTTGGCTTTTGCCGACAGCAACAAGTGTTGCTCCTCCGCATTTCACAATGAACTTTACCCGCTGACTCATTGCCCTCAATACACTTGAAAAATTTGGAATTAACTGAAGTAGTTGAAAAATAAATATGAAAGAGGGATATTTTTCCTTTTATAATAAAGTCTTAAGAGGGTTCCATATGATTCCGAAATGCTTTTATGTATTTATAAGTTAAAACAACTCCCAATTATGTGAACAAATATTTATATTCCAGAGACTATTTCACAGCTAATTTTACTTGCACATCCTATAATTTATTTTCCATTATAAAAAGCATTATAACTTATTGATTTTCCATGGTTTCTATGCTATTTTATTTCGCGGACTGTGCTGTGACTTTGCAGAACTGTTGCTGCTGGCTGTGGTTGTTGCCGCTCTTGTAATATAATAAAACGCTTATTAAATTTTGCCGCCGTTATAACAAGCTGAGCAAGCAGGGCCCACAAAATTGCTGCCCGGGTCGCCGCAGCGCCACGCTTCCGATTCGTTCTTCATCTGCCAGTTGGCTCCTGGATGCTGGCTGCTTTCTCCTGGCTGCTGGCTGCTCTATTCCTTGCCTTCAGGATAATGATGCGGTTTTGTTATGGCTTTTTGTTGGCACGGGCCCTGCCATCATCATCGGCGGCACCATACCGTGGTGGCCCCCAGTTGTGGTCGGCAGCACTCAACGGGCGGAGCAGACTATCCGGCTATCAGGCCACCACCACCCGGAATCCGCCCTCTGTGGAAAGTTTTCGTGTACTGGCAAACACTTTTTCCTTGTGCTAGTGCTGCTGTTATTCTTGTTGCATTTGACGGTGGCCAGGAAAAGTTCAGAGTATCCATTTAGGGTATCCGAATCTGTGGGGCGCGGCGGAAAGTCAGCAGAGGGACGGATAATCTGCCAGGAGGGAGCATTGTGCCAGCAATGGCAACGTAAATAATTTGCCTATTTTCGGGTCTTCTTTATTGTTGTGGTATAATTATATTTTAACGACACTTTGAGCTCAAATTATGACGGCTCACTGGCGGTGGTTGGTTGGTGTGTTGATTGTCTGGGTGGCAAGATGAACTTGAAACGAGTTGGGAAACTTTTCCAAACCGCAGGCTGTGGCAACTGTTGGTGTGTTTTACAGTTAATTACCATTGGATCGGGCCGCTTTCGGTGTGAAAGCTACAAAAACCGGGCATTAGTAATCACATTTGTTGAGTTATACGAAATTTGTAATAGAAAAGGGTGTATTATATCGAAAAGTATCACATTTATCGTTAAAATATCGATAATATCGAACAAATATTCGATCATTTTGTTTAATTTTGTTGTCGTTGTTTATCAAGTATATTTAACCGATTTTAAAAACCATGCTTAAATAACAATTTATTGCGCATATATCGCAACTTTAATATATTAATATATTTATCGCCTTTTGATACAGTATCGATATATCTCTATCTCTCATCCCTAGAATACAAACCCTTTTTAACTAATTGCCTTAAAATTAAAGTTCATCTGCTTAAACCCTGTAATAAACCGGCCTATCGTGCCTGCAACAGGATGATAAATAAATCGCTTTCTGGCCATAAAACTCTCGCATGCCAACTTGAGTTGTTCTCATTCGAATGCAGCAAGACCTCTATGAGAGTCGGGCCGCTAGAGCCGTAAATCTAAAATTAAATGCCGAGATAAGCGGGGCCTACGTAAATTATGCCATTTGCCAAGGCCCAAGTTCGCAGCAAACAATTTCCGAGCCGTAAAGGCGCAAAAAGCCAAACGCCAAACCCAACAACATGCCACATTACATTATAATACTCGTCGCCCAGCACAAAAAGCAACATTACTGCGGCAAAAACCTCTCCAATAGCCGGGATCTTACGGGGCTCTAGCCAATGTGCTGTGTGCCGCCAAATTATAACAATTTCGTAATTTATTTGAGAGCGCCTCATAAATGGCCAAAGTCATTTGTTTAAGCGAACACAAAAGCACACATTCATATACATTTTGGATAAGGAAACTGGTGTCCTGGCTCTTGTTTACGGGTGTCAGCTAATAATTCACTTAAGCTCTGCTGCATGAAACGCTTTTAAATTTAATTACAAAGCATTTTCCCTACTGAATGCCGTGCGTATACCGGGCGTATACTTGATATCCGTGCTAAGCAGTAAAGAGCATATGAGAAACATACCCGTAGCCAGGCACTTGGCAGAAATATTAATGACAAGGCAAATATGTTTGCCCGGCAATCGAGTTATGCAACTTCATTTGGTACACGGTGATGATTTATCAGCTAAAGCGTAGACAGTGAGAAAAATTATATATTATTTTGGGATTTTTATATATAAGGTTTGTTAATCGATGAAGGAATAACTCACTTTGATAAGTAGGTAATTTTGTCAGAAGATTGATACGTTGATATCATCATTTATATTTTCTTTAAAATTAAAATAAAAGTACTACAAAAATGAAAGTAACCAAATGTTATGTGCCTTTGACAAAGAAGGCTAATTACTTCAACATAAAATTAATTAAGTCAAAGCAAGTCTTTTGTATTATAATTACTATCAAATAATTTTAATTTATTGCTGATTAAATGGTTAGGATCCTTTTTTTTTTTAATGAGAGAAGGCTAACCAAACATTACGCATCAAATATATTTTTATTAAATATATACATAGATCCTTTTATATTTAAAGAGCAAATTGATTTTTGCTGCCGTGTAAAATCTCACCTGCCTGCGGCGGTGTTGGAAAATTGAGTTGATTCATCATTTTCCCAGGGCTGAGCGGTAACAACACAATAGCTTTCACCTTTGACGATAATGATGTACGGCGGGAAAGGCGGACTAACCGTTCGCATTTGGCATGATATATGAAAATCATAATGCGCTTTGACAGCCGCAGTCCTGGAGGGTCCTCACTCGCACGCATTTGTGTCTAAATAAGTGGCATTCGATGTGCTCGTTCGCTTTCCGTTTGCCCTAGGTCATGTACATTTTTGGGTAACATTTTTAAGTCCTGCCACAGGACTCTCTCTCTCTGCCGCGGCTGGCGTCGTAAGAGCGCGCTTGCGCAATGATTTTGTTGACGACAGAGAGTGAGACAGAGAGAGGGAAGCAACACGTGCTTGCCAATATTTCGCAGAGTGTTTGTGTTGCGAAAAATGAAGGGTAAACAAATAAATAAACAACAACACAGTACAGAGTGTGTGAGCGCAAAACTGAATGACAGTTTACGCTAAAAGTCGCGTAGTAAAATGAAGAAAAAAATATGTGCGAGTGTTGGTGGTGGTGGTTTTATTTTTTTTTTTTCTTCGTTCGTTCGTTGGGTGTTGGGTGGCCTGGTGCGGTGACTTTGTTGGCATGTGTACCATGCTTTATGTAGCATAACTTTTGGCGCCAAAGTGGCATTCGTGCATCGGACATACGGCGTGATTTATGATGTCACATGTCGCCGCAGAGGTGATGAAGGGCCCAATGCAGTTGGATTGCTGCAAATGCGGATTTAACATTCAATGCGAATGAGCAGGAAATAAATACAAATGGAACGAATGTGCGCGGCTACATGATATTGGAGTTAGATGTTGTGTTTATTTTATTTTTTTCCCAACAAATATCAGGCTAGAAAATTGTAAATCACTTTTTGTTTTATAGTCGCGGGACTTCCTATGGCTCTGTTAAATATTGATGAACTTACAAATTGTGATATATCCCCTTTGGATATTGCATTCAATATGGGATACACAGAGAGAAAGAATATGATTGTCAGTGAATAGAAATAGTAATCGCTATTCCATGTAATATTTTCGTGAACTAAGTATACAATAATACAAAATATGTAAAACCTATATTTTTATATTTATTCATATTATTTAAGAGGTTCATTATCGTTTTGAAGGGAAATGTTAGTTCTTTATATTTTACTTGTATTTATACTTTCCATTACATTTAAAGTTTAGCTTTTTAGTGTCTTGTGTGCCAAAATATAATTTCTGTTTCACATTTCCCTGGATTTATTGTTTAATTTTGCTAAATATAATTTAAATAAATATTATTCCAAGTATCTCAATCAATAATTGATTTTTTTATACTTGTTCCCCTTATTTAAAATTTGCCCTTTGGCTTTGAAGTCTGTTGTGTGGCAACATTTAATTTTTTAATCGTATTTCCATGAATATTTCACAACTCTCTGTACATGTGTTTGTGGATGCTTCTCGGTCATTCACAGGAATGTCAACACAGCCGCAAAGCAACAACAAGTGAACGCTACCCACTCTCTCTCTTTTTGCACTCCGGTTTCTCTTTTTGTATTTTCCCAACAGAATACCGCCAGACAGATAGCAAAGAGAGTCGAGGTCCTGTGAGAGCCAGAAGAGAAATGCCAAAGGATGCGCTGGCATTGAAGCCGACGCAGCGTCAACGTCGCAGTCAGCGTCGTTCGATTGTGGGCCATGTGTGGCAACAGTTGCAGTAACTGCCTCGGGAGGGGCATGCCGTGGGCGGTGGGTGGATCAATGGTGCAGGAGGTGGTGTGTGTGTGTGTTGAACGATTACGCTGACAGAGATAAGCCCAAACGACAGGACGAGGGCAGCGTCGCAGCGACGCAGCAGAGGTGCCGGCAGAGCAGGACGATTTCAGGATTCAGTCATTGCCGGCGTTTCGAACTGTTTGGACGTGTCAAGCGGACGAAATCGGGATATATCCGGGAACTGTTGCCAGCGGTAGTGTGTCTCAGTATTAGTTAAGCACCACCGGATAGTTCGTGTGTTCTTGTGTGTGTGTGTGTCCGAGTGTATGTGCGTGTGTGTTAGGCACTATTTGGGGATTTAATGGAAAAAGCATTAATGGATGCTGCCTCGGGGAGTGACTGTAGTGCCATCGGTAATAGTAGTGGCCAGTGCATGGGTGTGCCTCCGTGTGTGTGTGTGTGTGGGCGTAAAGGGATAAATACACAGAAGGAAAAATAAAACAACAAGACGAAAGAAGGATACTATGAAAAACTATTAGGTTGTAATTGAAAATGGTTTTTAGAATTGTAAAAACTATAGAAAATCTAAAAATTACTTTATAATTAATAGAAAACCCATAGAAAGCAATCAATTTTTATAACAATATAACTAACTAAATCGAGTTAGAAGCATATTTTTTAGAATATAAATCAAAATTTAAATTTAAAGTTAAAGTTTCATGTGAAAAATAATTTTTGATTTAATATTAATTGTAACTTTCTGATTAAATTATATTTATATTTATTTCTATCTCGCTTATATTTTTTAAAAAGTAAATATTGGTTATAAAACATTCATTTGGCTTACCGATTTTTGTTTGAGCTGTTTCTAAAATAACTTAAAAATATAACTTTTAATTAGAGTTAAATTACTGAAATTACAGATCTCGTTTAGTTGCTAGAAGTTGGATCTATTAAGTTAGTCATCTATTTATTTAATAACTTATTTAAACACTTGTAGTAAGAGGTGTTTTTTGATAGTTCTAGTCTAATTATTTAATTGGGAATATAATGCTAAGCTAAAATCATAATTTATTTAAATTTAAATTCAAGTAATAATTGATTACCCTTTCAAATGAATCAATACTAATTCGAACCGTTTTAAAACCCTTTCTCTCTGTGTGCGTATCAATGTTTCCGAGTTTTGTGTGCCTGCCACAGCCTAAAACTATGCAGCGCAATTTTGTGAGCTGACATTTTGTTTGTTCGCCCGCATGTGTGAGTGCTTGTGCCGGCAAGTCTCTCTGTGTTTGTGTGTGTGCGGGTGTGAGTGGTGTTTGGTTTTATCGTGGATTTTACTGACTTCACGGGTTATTTGTCCGCACGAATGTGTTCATAAAAAATGTAACAAAAGTGGATTTTCGCTGGCCCCCGAAAACGCTTTGTTAGCACAGGGCTCCTAACATCCTACGGAACCGGAAACGGAAGCTACTGGTGCAAATACAAAAACACACACACACACACACAAACCTAAATAAAAAGGACCCTTTCCCCCCCGCGGCAAGTGGATAAAGTAAATTGAATAAAAGGTGAAATAATTCGAGCGCTAAGCAGGCCGAATGTTGGCTAATGGAAAAGTGTGAAAAAGGTTGGCGCTGGCCAAGTGAACCCAATAAAAGAGCGAGAGAGAGAGAGAAAAGCACCGCGAAAAATACCTTCGAAAATTTTCAATTTTCCCAGCGAGTCGTGGGAAAAATGCAAATGTAGCGGTGACTTTTTGCGGAAATTTATGGAGCGGCAAATTGAATCGAATGGCCACCGAGCTGTCAGCGCTGACGTGCCGTGAAGCATGTGCCGTGCGATTATCAAAGTGCGATAAAATTGCCGCAACAATGGCCAAAAAGAGAGACAGAGCTGGAGAGAAAGCGGGAAAACCCCCGAAAAAGCGGGAGACGGAGAAAACACAGAATCGCTGCCTAGTCACAGTCCATAAAAATTTACCGTCTATGCACTGCGTATAATTTATGGCCGCGATTCGTTTTCTTTTTCTCCCGGTTTTTGTTATTTTTTCCCTGCTTTTTGCCACGGCCACCTTTTTGGCAATTGTTGAATGCAGCCGCAAAATATGGCGTGAATCTTTTTTTTTTCGCCATCTAGCATGTGTAAGCTGCCGGACATATGTGTTAGTGTTCCTGGCAAGCTGCCAAAAATAATAAAATCACAATCCTATGCCAGACAACTCCATATAAGTGCTGGTGCTGGTGCTGGTGCTGGCGGTGGATCCTGCATCCAGGACGTGGCCAAGATAACGAGGTAATTTCACTGAATGATTCGCAGTTTTCGTAGTGTTTGTGTTTTTGGTTTCTTCTTAGCTTCTAAGCAAATTGAGTTGCCTGCCCGGTTTGGCCAATGAAAATTGCACAACATCGATGGTTTTTTCCGGCGCTTTTGTTTCCTCTTTTTGGGGTTTTTCCCTCTGGCTTTCCACAAGCTGTTGAATTATGCATTGGCCAGAGATAAGCTGGAAATGTTGCACAAGGCGGCAGCCAATTCGACTGGCCTTCGGGGATTCGAACCTGGACAGGAGTGTCCATTAAATTTTAATCTCTGAAAATATTTGTATGCAACGGGTGCGACTGCAAAGCCAATCTTGAAAAGTTAGCCGAGATAGCGAGGAGCCCTCAAAGGGAAAAGGAATGTGGTCAAGGGGAAAAAAGAATTTACATTTTATTGGAAATTCTTTTCGATTCGGTTGCGTTTCACAAGCACCTCCATCCCTTACATTTTTAACAGTGCTGCTGATGCATTTTGTTATTTGATTCGATTTCCTGTTAGTTGTGAAGATTGTCAAGTCTGTAGCGTTTTTTAGGTTGTTTGCTTAAATTGCTGGAAAAAGTACATGGTTAATAGCCCATAATTTTATTTATAACTTAAATTTTAATCAAAAAAGCGAAATAAAAGCGTATTTAACAATGAAAGCTAAATGAAACTAATTATTCTTTTAAAAAATCTCTTTTTCATATATATATTCTGTAGGTACTCTAAATGGTACTTTTAAATTCTTGTTACCTTCTACGTATGTAGTATGAAAACCTATTTATGTGCCTTTGCATTTTCCCTTTTAAAGTAGAGTACTGAACTTCCTGGAAGACATAATCGTCGCTGTCATTACGACTGCATTTAGCGGTCTCATTACATCTGCGTGTCTTGCCAAAGCTAAATTACTTCCCCATCTGACACCTTCAACCGCTGTGAGGCGGAAAATTTTAAAGAGTTGGTAGCATTGCGAACTGCTAGCTGTTGTACCAATTAAATTTATTTGTTAGACCAGCGAGCGATGTCACCGCCATGGCCAACGTCCTCGCAATACACTCAAGTCAACTTTATTCATAATAACAACAAGAACCCCATGCTGCACGACAGCAGCAGGACTGAACACACTGAACAAAATCGAATATGTATTGGGAATGCATTTCTAAAGAGTCTAATCAGTTCCCTTCTACGAGTAAGAAATTATATAAAATATCACAATCCAATTTTTGTGTTATCCACCTCAAGCTTTAAAGTTCATAAATTTTACTAAATAATTTACATCAAAGGCAGCTTCAATTTAAACAAAATTTTTATTATATTGTAGAGTAATATTTTCATTATTTACTCTATTAAATATCCTTTTGTATTGTGTCAAGAAAATAAGTTATGTATTGATAAGGGATGAAAGAATAAAAATACATGGTGATATTGTATATAAATATATATTTTAACATTATGTTTTTTGCGCAATAAATCGATATTCTCTTTGATATATCGAACTGTACAAATAAAGAGCCTGAACGTATTATTGCAGGAAATACTCAATAAAATTTAGGGTTTAAAGATATTTTAAATATAGTTGGTAAACAAAAATAGACTAATGAATTACAGTTTTCGAATATTTGTTAAATTGTATCGATAATATCGATTTTTTAACAATAAATGTGATGTTCTTCGATATTTTAGATTTCAATTGATCCAACTTTAGGACATTTTCGATATGATACTGGGCTTAATATTTTTTGCGATATATAACTGTTCCTGTCGGTATACATCCCCAGCATTAATAAGTCTGAAAAAATTAAAAACAAATTTTTAAATTAATTTTTCGATTAAAGAAAAAGTTTTTGTGACTACAAAAATCCAAATCGGATTTAGATATATTTAATTAAAAAAGAGGACTATTTTTCGAAGTGCATCCACAGCATCTAAACAAAGGCACTCGAAAACGCCGGAGGGCCACGAACAAAGATAAAGCGGCAGCCCAGCGAGCTCGGGGGTTTGTCAATGTGACAATGCAGCATCTCCGAACGAACCGCTGGCCTCGGATCCGGATCCTCCCCTGCCTCCCCCCCCCACACCTATCCCAGGCCCAGATATATGTATCTGGAGAATCCGGATCCCAAGGGGATGGCTGCAACGGCGGGACGCCGAACAATGGAAAGTTGCCATGGCAGAAAAAATATGCGCGCCCATTACATTTTGTTGCCGTGCCTCATTTTTCTTGTTGCCCTTCTAGACAAGCGCTGTTGTGCCCGAATTGATGTTATATAAAAGGTGGCCAAACATTTGTTGGGACACGCGAAATCGGAAGTGGGGACGGGCACGGGGACGGGCAAAGTGCGGGAACAATGTGAATGGGTCGAGCCGGGGCGGCCCGGCACGGCGAAATGTTATTAGGTGGCTCGTCGCCTTTGCATTTCCGGTGGCCCATCCTCGATATCATCCATTCTGAAACTGAGAGACAGGTCTTTAAAATAATTAGTATTTACTTGTTTATAATAAACTTCATATAAAAATATTAACATTAAAAAACATTCTCTAAAATCCAAAGGTTTGCAATAATAATATTATGATGTTAGATCCAATAAAGCAGTAATTGTTATAGCATCATAAATATCAAGGAAAAATACACATATATAAAATTCTTATCCCATCTTTATAATTGGTTTGTTTAGACGTTCTCAGTAGACTTTTTCCCAGTGCAATCTTAGCCTCATTTCGGTGCAGCACCTCCTGAACTATTGTCCAGGTCGGGAGTACATTGTTCCAGTGTCCGTTTTGTTTTCCAGCCGTAGCTGTAGCCGTAGCCGCTGCCGAGCCGTAGTCCTCGCTATGGATTTAGCCATTTACGAGTACGTGGTCCGCGACGGATGCTCTTTGACTTGCGGCCAAGCCCTTTGTTGGCTCGAACCAAAGAGTTGCACTTCAGGCCGGGGGAGTGCAAATGGATATCCTTTGTTCGGCGCATTTCGCATTAGGACCAGGCTAAGGGTTCCGAAGAAGTGGGTGCCGCCGACAGGAAATTGCCGGGCTGTGGGGTCCTCCGGGTTGGAGCAGAGCTTTAAGAAAACCTTTAAAACGAAAACCCCCAGGGTGGCAGGAAGTCGGGCATATAAATTGCCAAGCTGTCAACCAGCGCTAAACGCAAACACATCCGCCCCAAAGTGCTGCGAATATGTACTATGTGCAACACCTTTTGCATGCGAGAACAAAAAGAAAACAAACATTGCAGGTGACGAGCATTAAAACGATTCAACAGCTCCGTCTCAAAGCAAGAAAAATTATATTGCTTAACGCCGGCACCACCTTTGCCTGCTGCTGCTGGGCCACCACTACCCACCAACCCACCCACCCGTCCTCGACTCACTTCCAATCCCACTCCGCCCAGTTCATCCACCGGATGAGGGCGTGGCAACGGCGGATGCAGCAGCGTTTAACCTCAGCCCCGATGAGAGGGGTTCACTGGGAAAAATACCCCCCTTAGTAAATAATATGCACACAAGGGATGTACATATATCGAAAAGGACCAATATGGTATATCGATAAAAATATCACGGAGTGGGAGATTTGTTTTTATCGATATCATATAGAAAATCTCGTAAATCGAAATAAGAAACATCGAATAATATTGCATTTAATGTTAAAATCTCTATATTATTCAAAAGATCGAATAAATATCCAAAAGTATAAAATCGATAAATTTAGGTATCGGGCTTCGCTTCAAATATCGATTATAAGATATTTTCTGCTATCCCAAATTTATACAATTTTTGAGAGTTTTTCAAGGACCTGAGAAAGCCAATTATTAATTACATTCTTTTTTTTAGCACTTTTGGATTACACTAGTTTACACTGAAAATGCTCAAAGCTCGCCGATGCGAATATTTATTTGATTGCGTATTTTATTGAACTTTATGATGGGTTTTTTTATACAACATTGTTTTAAAATATATTTTGATATCTTTCGGTCAAAGAATGTATATTTTTATACCCTTGCAGAGGGTATTATAGTTTTGCCATGATGTTTGCAACGCAGTGAAGGAGT
>JAEIIU010057365.1:0-29459 GCA_018874675.1 Drosophila baimaii | reverse complement strand
AAGTAACAAATTATCTGCAAGGGTATATAAACTTCGGCTCCGCCCGAAGTTTGCTTTTCTTACTTGTTAATCATTAAGTCGTCAAACAAAATTTAAATATAAATTTTATATATTTTTATAGCTTCCGTTTACAACAAATATCAATTAAAGACGAAAGGACTTATGTACATCACTGCGTTTGATACAGAATCCTTATATGTCTATGCTACCTCTAAATTGGCTACGTTGTGGTAAACATTTTCAACAAATATAAGCGCTATATTCTGCGGAGTTTATTTTCTGGCTTCATCAATTGTTGTGTATATTAAATCAACAAAACAACACAAAAATCGGGTAAGTTCAATTGTCGGTTTTGTCTTAAATAAATTAAAATAATATTGATTATTAATCTTAAAACAAATTCGTATTAAAGCACAAAGCGCACACTTAATAAAAAAGTTTACCTTTTTTTTAGCACATAACTCTTATTCTCACACAGTCAAATAAGAGTGAAATAAAAGTTAAGCAATTGTCCTACGTCATGTTTTAAATAAGATAACTTAGGTGCTGCACTTGATCAGTCATTTTTATCGGTTATTTCATTTTAAATAGATGTTACGCTTTTGAATTCATTTAGAAAATTATCTCCAATAATAGATTTTCGGTTTACCGGATAGTTAATCAATGTTTTACACAATCGGGGCTTACAATTTACTTAAAATGTGCTAATTGCATATTTAACAACAACTGAAAAAATGAACGACATGTGCAAAATTTTTGCAGTGAACACAACTCGTTCGGCTTTCTTATACAATATTTCGCACAGAGCTATATGTACTTATATCGCAAATGTGTATAAATATAATTTTCGATGTTATTTCTCAATTTTCAACGCCAAAGTCTGATTCAGCGGGCTGGCTCCACAAACTGGCTCGAATTTCTGCTTCGGCTTTCTACGCCGCTTCGAAGGGATTTTTTGTAAATCTGTTCGTTAAGCGATACGGAACTATTTGCTTTATTATGCTTACTAGGTTGTTTCTTTTCTTTTTTGTTGGTCCTCTCAATTTAAATTAAAAGAATTATAAGCTATTGGAGGTTAAGAATGTATTGTAAATATTGACTAATTTATTGTTAGAATATCGAGTTGTTCTCAGACAATATAAGGGTGAATCAAAAATGTTTTTAATCTGAACTCAGGCCGAATAACCTTCAACCGCCGCCCTCTGTTGACTTTGTTTTATTAGCAACTGCTACCATAATTTACACATTTTTTACTCCATTCGTTTTCCTCTATTTTTCTCCAAGAAAAATCGCAATACAATATTATTTATAAGCTCGCGCTTAGCGACACTAAACCACAAATCCACCCGAACATAGAGATCGAGCAATGTGCTGCCACGGAGAGCCACACACTTTATTATGCACGATAAATTAATGATAATTTAAAGATAACTTTTATATAAACAATAAATATCGTTCCCTCTACAGTTTTCGCGGTCTAAAAATAGAAGGCGAACAGTTACAAAGAACGACGACGATTAGTAATATGAAACGACGCGACTGCGACTGGTCGGGGCTCCATTGATATTGCTATATACATATATATATTAAATGGAAGTATATACCGAATCGAAACATTGTTATAAAAACAGGAAAAAAATGAGCATTTGTTGTTTATTCATGAGACATAGCCGGCGTGTGTGGTGGATAAAGCTTTAAATACAAATTTTAAGCTGATTAAGCCGAAGGTGTCAGCAGACCTCCAGCTCTGGGATTACTCTATGCAAACAGAAAAATCTGTGCGAGCTATAAATAACTGCAAACATTGTAAAATGTTTAATTAATTTAAATTTGTCTTGTTTGCTCGGATTATGTTAAAACGAAAACAGCAAATGGTGATAACCGTTTTCACTTTACCTAGCTTAACTGGTTTTATTCTAGAATTTAAAGGGTAGGATTCCACGCCCCTGTACTCTTGACCAGCCTCAACAGCCGAGATGATCTAGACCGGCGATGGGTTTTCTCCGTTATATTTACATAAACCATGCCCCTAAACTTGGATGTCAAAGAGGATGCAACAAGAAATTATGTGTTGGTGCATCGGTTGTGTTTGTTTTCTTATCAATCTTGTGCCCAACGTATGATAGAAATGATGTATTATATGATTATTATGATAGATTTAGATAACCAATAGAAAGGAGGAAAAAATAAAAATTAGCTCGCATATCCTGTGAAATAGAAATATATTTTGCACTTTTCCTGAACTCGAACGCAAAATTAGCAGAATGTGAATAGGAAGTTTACATTTTATTCCTCGTTGGTTTTCTATTCACTTTCGTCGTAATGCGGAAGTCAGCTAAGGCAACCCAATTACCATACAACCCGCTGCCGTTCAAAGCAAACCAAAAAGGTAAAAAGAAAACAAACGGCAAAAAAAAAACAAATCAAATGGAATAGAATCAAAATTCATTCTCTGTATGGTCTACTGTTTCGATTCGGCAACTTCTTCCACCTCTCCGCCCATTCGGTTGACAAATAAAATCCAAATCTCTTGAAATATATACAGACTTGAGCTGTCATTATTAGCGGAGCCAGAGGCAAAAAACAAAACAAAAGAAAACAAAGGCGTAAGAGAATAAATTTGTTAAGCAGCAATTAAACGTCAATGGCAACACTTGAAAAGCGATCCAAAGACGATGGATCGGTTATTCTGGCGGCCCGACCCGAGTGGTCTTATAACTGACATTTTCAAGTGATTATATTGTTTAACTCGATTTTGTTTTGCTTCACCCTCCCCAGCCAAACTCCCAATACCTAAGGCAATTATTTGTTTTTGTTTGTCGACATCGAATCATTTGGTTATCTTGAGGTCTTATCAAGTGCTTCGACTGTACTTATGTACATATACACATACAAATAAGAAGTAATTCTTTTTCGCCTTTCAATAATATACATGAGTGTTCGCGGGGATGATGAATGTGATACGAGTAGTGCTTTGATTGTAAGGCGAAGGCGCCGGGTAATTAGCTTAAAATTCTGTGTAATCCCACATGAATGAAGAGTGTAAAAGAGCCGCCGAGTCCATCAATCAATTGGGCGGAGGGGACGAGCCCGCTCTCCAGTTTGATTGTCGGAGGGTAAGTCGGTGGCTATAGGTTCAATGGGTCCTATCAATCAATGAGTAACTTGAGTCGAGCCACAATTCAATTAGCCAAAGAGAGGTCAATTGTATGTAAGTAGGCTGAGAAGACGAGCGCTCTTGTTGCTCAGCTTTAAATTACTTGGTTCGAAAGTGAGAAATTGTAATATCTTTCTTAGAAAATATAATCAATTGGAAGCGTGCCACTTCCAACTATGCTTGAAGATTATTTGATTGGACACCATCGTCGGATAGTTTGGCTAAATAACAATTAATTGAATCAAGTCGGAAAGAAAAATCAAGACAAAACATTCGAATAAAAACACATCCAGTTTGATCGAACAGCTAGAGGCATCAACAAAGGTTTTATGCGAAAACAACCGAAAGACCACATATCATAAAGAGTCAGATTTAAGTTTTTTATAAACTTTTTTTTTTAGATTCGATGCTTTTGAATGTTTGCCTTGTGACCTGGAAGTCAATGGCAATTGGAAGATTGAATGGTTTCCGACGACCTGCGGCAGAAGAGGTGACGCCAGTTGGGCTGGGCACGTTTCAGACAGATCTCTTCTTTTTTCTGGGTATTTGTTTTGTTTTTTATATGCCGATTGTAATCTTGAAAAGACCTCAACTGCTTAATTAATGCGTTTTCGCTTTCTACTTTTTCGGTTGTCGCGTGGCCAGACAGTGACTAATCAGAAAATAGAAATGTTTTTTTTTTCGGGGCTTCTCAGCTTGTTGCCTTCTTTTATTTTATTTTTTTACCCAGCTATTCTTCCTGGGGGGTTAATTGAGAGAGACCAGACCGCCTGCCTTGAGTTTGGCTGAGTTAAGTTGAGTAAACAAATTGCATTAATTTGTGTCTTATTATTTAATAACAAAATAAATAGACAACGGCCGACAGCGAATTGATAGAGTGCTCGAATGAGAAGTGGGTGTTGTGTATTTAACACCGTCGACGCTGGTTACGGAGCAATTATTTTAATCCTATTCAATTAGGAATCAACCGAACCGAATGGCGCCAAACCATGATACGTATTATTCGGGATCCACATTTTTTGGTCATTTAACTGCGCCTAATCCCAGGTTTGTTGGATTGGTGATGAATGTTTGGCGTCAATTAATTTCTCATCGATTTTCGGGTCCTCAGGGTTTTTCGAAATCGGCTGAATTCTTGGGGACATGAAAATAACATTTAGTTGTTAAATTTGCTTTCTGAGAATAATCAGAAATAACCCGGTATCCTTCGGGGTTGGTTAATATATTGTACATCAATATATACATTATGAAATACGAGTTTAGGAATAAGGCGTGGAGAAAGTGCGAGAAGGCGGGAATGTTAAAAGTAAAGAAGGTTCGCCATTCAATTAAAATGTAATGCAAACTGAATGGAAATGTTTTTAAAATGATATGGAAACTGGAATTACATAAACTGTTGGGGAAGGGAGTCAATTAAAGAGAAAGTTTTATTATTTCTGTAGAAAGAAATGATATATATGGGACTTATTACACCCTAAAATTAGTGTTCTACTGTACCTCTGAAAACCCATAGCGTTCTTAGTTCCCTGATAGCTATTTGACCGGAAAATATCATCACCAGATAATCTTTCCGTTAGCAAAATCAGTTCACTACCCTCCTTACAATTTACCGAAATTTAAAAGAATAACAGAACACCCTCTCTGTTCGGATAAAATATTTATTTTTTCCCTTGTTAGTTTTGCAGTACTTTGGGTCTTTGAAGGATTTTCATATACTCCCCATTCAAGCCTTGCAGGGTATTATAATTTTAGTCAGAAATTTGCAACGCAGTGAAGGAGTCATTTCCGACCCTATAAAGTATATATATTCTTGATCAACAGCCGAGTCGATCTAGCCATGTCCGTCTGTCCGTCCGTCTGTCTGCCTGTCCGTCTGTCTGTCCGTCCGTCTGTCCGTTTCTATGCAAACTAGTCTCAGTTTTAAAGCTTTTTGAATGAAACTTTGCACATAGTCTTCTATATACTCTCACTTCTATATATGTATGTCGGAACGGGCTGGATCGGACGACTATATCATATAGCTGCCATAGGAACGATCGATTTTAAGAAATTATAAAATTTAAGATACGGTGATTTTAGATTATTCTAGTTTTAGTTTTATAAAAATCGGACTACTATTTACTAGCTTTATTTATTTGTGCTTTTATAATATAATTATAGCCACCTCCTAGAAATTTCGGACTAATATATCATTTAGCTGCTATCGGCATAAATTCATATTTTACATATGAATTTTAAATTTTGCATACATTTTACATTATACATGTTATTATTTATCAAAATCGTTTATAATAAGTAACAAACTATCTGCAAGGGTATATAAACTTCGGCTCCGCCCGAAGTTAGCTTTTCTTACTTGTTTTGTTGTTAATTTGTTTTCTATCGACGAGTAATTTAATTTGTTTAATATTTGTTTTTGTATACATTTTTCCATTTAATTGTAAAAAGTGTATATATCTTTCTGAGCTTTATTAACGAACCTGAATATCATGGTAACTTTTTGTTTTTTTTTTTGCTGCATTTTCAGCCTTTTTTTTGCAGCACGAACTCGATGTTCGTTGGCCAAATTTTTCATTTCAAGTTCGAATGGGATTTTCATACTCAACTGTTGGTCGATTATTATATTCAGGCTACCCATAAAACCATAATTTTCGTATTTATTGTTGGGCACACGTGTGTGTGCGAACGCAGACTGGCTATTTGTGACTAAAGGTGCTAGTAACAAATCGATTTTGGTATTGCCAAAAATGTGTATTAGGGGAAATGGCAAGAAACCCCGCTTGCCGGGCATTATAATGAGAGAGCATTATTTGAGAGACGATTTTTATCGCACATTATGAATGCTTAGATGTGTGTTGAGTTGTGTGGTGTTGTGTATACTATAAATATGATTTTATGTGCGAAAATATTCCAATCAATTGAGGGGCAGGAGAAGGCAGTGGCGTTCGCCTTATCAGCCAACCCTCAAAATAAAATCGAATAAAAACTGAGCCGAGATAATGCCTGGGCACCGAAGTGCCTGCCTGATATAGTATATGTATATTAGTATCGTCCATCAATTGTCGGCTACACATCTTTTTTTAGTCGCTCGACCGGCAAAAGTTTCGGCGTGTGTTGATGGCACTAAACTTATTAATAAAACATCGGTCCTATCAGTGGTGAATTCAAAGTTTCCAATCTTCTACTCGTTTTGGGATCTTGGGCTTTGTGCATGGCGCGTATATCGGTATAGCTCGGGGTTTTGATTCAGAACAAGTCCGACGTTGCCATTTGCTGTTTGCATATCGCTTTGCCATTAATCGCTCGTTTTTGTTTTTGTTTAAGCAAACAACAATAACAACAACCAAACGACAAATATGAAGCAAGGCACACAACAACAAATGTTATTTTTAGCTTGGCGTATTTATAAATGGCCTTGGCGATCAGCTCAGGGCCCCAGAGGGGAGAGAGTGAAATAAATAGGGGGAATCATTTAGTCTGAGATCGGAGATGTGCGACAAGCGTGCAAGTTTTATTTTGTTTTTGGAGGATTGTGCTTGGTTGCGAGTGGTTTCCTCTAAGGTGCTTGCTGTTTTCTTCCTTATGAAAATATATAAAATTTCTTAGAGGATATCATAGGGTTAATTTTTTAACGATGTATTTTACTCGTTATTTAATGTTAATTTGCAGAAGTTTGCAACGCAGAAGGCATTTCCGAATTTATGAAATAGATATACTGCTGTCATTTTCTTTCGATTTAAAACCAATTCCTTTCCGTAGAGTGCAAATTTCAATTGCAGACGTCATACAAGTTTTCCTTTGGCTAGACTTCGTTAAACTTTCTAGACAGCTGAAACATAAGGAGTTTTCTACCGAATTCACACCTAAACTCTTCCCTTTCGCCTTTTAGGGGGTACCTAATTCTACAGGATTAATGGACTAAAAATTGATTGAACGAAAAAGTATTTAATATTAGATTTGGTGAGATTCGCGGACTTGGAATGTCAACTCTTGGACAGAGAGCAGAGAATAAACTGGGCTGGAATGAGCCATTTAACTGGGCACTCTTTACTTGGCGTTACTAATAATAAAAATAATAATAATAATACCAGTTAAACCACTTTGCGTGCATTGGCAGACTCCGAGGCAGCAGCAACAGCAGCATCAACTTGCATGGAACTTGTTAAATTGTTAAACCCATCTAGCCAACCCAGCCCCAAGTAGTCGGAGCAAGCATTGAGCCAGCCTGATAGCCAGGCAGCCAGGCAGCCACCCTGTCACCCAAACAAACGCAAACTGGCCAAGAAGGCAAGGACAGCTGAGGAGCAAGTGGCGAACACACTTTTAAAAATTCATTGATATATTAATTAATTGTAGTTTTCAAAACACTTTTTAATTTTTCTTTTTAATTGATGTACAACAATGTACAACAAAAACATTAATCTTTATTAATTATTCTACATGCTTATACCCGGAGGGAGGCATATCCGACTGCATAAAGTATATCAGCATCACTAGCCGAGGCGATTTAGTCGTCCGTCCATGTGAAACAAGAAATCTCGGAGACTTTCAAATGTGGTGACAATATTCTAAACTGTTGCACGCAAATTAACTCATGAAAAACATATAACACGGCTATATTCTGTAAAAAGAAAATATAAAAAATATTAAGCAATAAAATTGATATATCTCCCGCTCGTGCTCGCACTCCGACTCACTTAAGATGCTTTTAAACTGGGGTTCCGGATATTTCTCGGGCGAGCACCTTGTAAAAGGGTAATAATTAACTAACTTAATACCAGACATAATCGGCTTTGCCAATGTTTTTGTGGAGTGCATCAATCCAGATGTGAGGCTGTAACCACGAGGCCACGTCGCGACGCATTGGCTGGCAAATACACTTGAGAGCCTGCGAAGGATCTCCGTCGATGAAATAGAAAACATTTCTAATGGCGGGGGATGACAAGGGGAGAAGTGTTGAAACTGGATAATCTTGATAGGCGAACTCTCTGGTTGCATTGATTAGCTCTGGAGGAGCTCCAATTGAGCCAGAATATTAGTTGGGTGACTCTAACCAGTTTGGAACAGGCAGCCTGGGCGAGTTAGTTAAGGCACTGGAAAAAAAGACGATACTAAATTCCAACATTCGTTTCACGAAACGAAAATAAATCAATCAATTTCCTCAATGTAAGAGTTCTTATCTAATATTTTCTTGTTTGTTTGGTTTATATTTGGGAACCAAACCCCTCAAGGTAGGCAAATAGTGTTTTTTTTTTATAGTAGATGAAATTCCATTACCATCATCATCGCTTTAGGAATAGTAGTCATGTTCATTTAGGCAAATTTAGGGAATTTGAATTTTCTGCTCTTTGACTTGAAGGAGATGTAGAATTTCAAGTATGCACTGCAAATGCATCGTGGCATTCTATTTGCCAAGCAAATGGATTCCGCCTTTGATGCTATATTCGGGCGAAACGGAAATTGTGCTTCCTGTTTGCCATTGAACCCTTTTTTCTCTAGGGGGAGGAGCAGAGGACCGAAGGACGAGGAAGAAGACGCGGGCAGCGGCTTTAGTCCTAACAAGAGATGAGCAGAGCTTTGGCTCTCGTTTTTGCCATTCGCTTGATTTGTCTTTGCAATTTTTTTTTTTTTTTTTTGCATTTTGTTGCGGAGTTTTTGTTGCTGTTGTATCTCGAGCCTTTTGGCGGCCGTTGCACATGTGGCGCGTATTCAGGTATTTCCCCACGGTCTATTTTTAGAAAATCCAGTTTTTTGGCAGCACCAACACAGCAGCGGCAGCTCCCAAGTCTGCTTTGCATGGAAGAGACGGCGAGACGGCGACACCGGGCTGCACCAGAGATTGCAGGCTTCTCCACTCATAACTCCGTCGCTCATAAATGTTTCGCGGCCGTTTTCCTCTCCGCAGAGTTCAAGCTGAATATTTTGGCAAACGACCTCAAAAGTCAAGTCACTGTTGCTAGCCCTTCACTTTCACACGACCCGAAGTTGTAGTCGCTGCAGCTGGACTCACTCCCCAGAAATGGACAGGCCCAGTCACTGCCCCTCACCTTTCCCTCATGGGTCCTGTAGTCTGCCTCTCCCCCTCTCTACACTTGGAAAATTTGAAATCTGAATGCCAGAATTGTTTCACTAATCTATATTGGGAGACACGAGTTTGCCATTTATTTGGTTGGCAATCCAATCCTTTGCAGATATGAGTTTTCTATTAATACCCAACTCATTATACTTTCCACAGTACATTTCTTAGAGTGTACATGTTGTAGTCTCTTTCCGACTGTATGGTGTTTTGGGCTGTGCCTCGCTTGTTAAATGCCAAAGCTGCCGTCATGCGTTGTCTCCTTTTACGGCCAGCAAAACGGCGCCTCATAATGGAAGGAGTCAGGGAAAGGGGGCTTGAAGCTGGCGCTGGCGCTGGAGTTAAAGTTGCAACTGAAGCTGAAGTGGAAGCTGCAGTTAAGGCCATGGTATGCCAGGAGCCATTCTACGGTTTAG
Organism: Drosophila baimaii; assembly: GCA_018874675.1. Taxonomy (NCBI): domain Eukaryota; kingdom Metazoa; phylum Arthropoda; class Insecta; order Diptera; family Drosophilidae; genus Drosophila; species Drosophila baimaii. Next base: position 19,810 of record JAEIIU010057365.1, on the reverse strand, counting down.
CCTGCAACACACCCATTCCCGTCACCCGTCGCCCATCACCCATCGTCATCATCATATCATCAGCAACGCTTTTGGCCGCATTGAAAGTGAAATTTGTATATGTAACACATGTGATAACAATGTGCCGCCATATGCCCCGCATCCCGCGTATCCAGGCGAGTGATTGTGATTTTAAAGCGCTGCCCCACTGAGGGAATCAAGTTGTGGCTTTAAATTCCTGTAGGTTTCCTAGAACATACACATTGTTGGGCGAACGACAGTCCGCTGATTTCCCTTGAAAACGTTAACAAATTAAAGTAGTTATTAGCTTGAACTAATTTAAATTTAAAGGAAGACCCCTTTGACAATATTTAACTTGAAATAAAGATAAATACTTTATTATACTTTCATATTCAGGCATGTGCCTGCTTATATTCCACTTCAAGGGACTGTTTTCAACTTATACTTAAAGTTACCTCTTTTTTAAACGATACCCGTTCATACATAGCTGTGTTTTTTGCTAATATTTGTAAATCAATAGCTATTGGAATAGTTCTCCGCGTCCATAAAAAGCGACACTTTAAATAAATTACAATTACAATGATTACATTGTAATGTATTCAAGTAGGAAATATGTTGACTGAACTCATCAGCATGTTCCCCTTTAAACTGTTTGTGTTTTCGATTCTTTTGATTGCCGACTCTGCCCTATTGTCGCTAAAAGTAGGATCTTCTCTTCATGTCTGATGGACAAATAGACTTTTTTTTGCCTCATTTGCTTTTCGTTTGTTTGGTCCCTTTGAAATTGTTATTGTTACGGAATTCCGGTTCAATTTCATTCAACAACTGTATGCTGGTTGTATTTGGCTATGGATGCCTGATTTCAATTCGAATCACGGACCGAGCTCTCCATTAACGTAGTTGTAGGGAGATATTTGCAACAGTTGAACAGTTCGCTTGTGGTGTAATTCAATTGCAAGGAGGTAGGGCTGTGACGTTCTGGTAAACGCATTAATCCTCTTTCCAGCTCTATGATTTCTGCACTGCGAAAAACATTGTGTTAAATGTAATGGCAATATTTCAGTGTAAAGAATATATGTAAAACCCTTAATAAATAACTTCCAGGGGAAAAACGTATCAATTTGGTCACAAATGGATTCCTAATTGTTTGTAATATGAATTCCGCCAACTTGCTTCGACCTATACATACATTACTCTATGCTTCTGACCACCTCTCGTGCCATAGGCAATGCAATCACCTCGCCTGACATGAGCTGTGCGCTCTTCCAACCCCCCATCTCCCCAACTGCCAAATAACCATCGGGCTCGGGTTCCACGGCGTGTCCTTGCTGCTATGGTGCCATGCATGGCCAATGGCCAGGCCAAGACGACCATTCATATTTCATATCCGTTTGACAGGACACTCCCATCCACTTCTACTTCGGCTCCTTCGGTGAAGGGTATACTTTAAAGACTTATCCTTGGTTCATTTTCCTTATTTCTAATTAGGATCTATTCTCATACGTCTGCTTTCTCGCCGACAGAGTCTCAAAGGGCGATGAAGCCAAATTACTCATTTGGGCCCAATAACCAACTAATGGTGGCCGGATAGGACCTCACATCACCCCCACTAAGACCCATTTATTGCGTTCTTTGAACCCTTTTTCCGAGGCTCTCCATTTGTGCGGGAGCTGTGTGTGTGGTGAGATAATGTTTCATTGTGTGACACTTTTTGTGCGATGGGATTCCGTTGGTTTGCCCTTTTGTGGGGTTAACTTGTTGATGATTGATAGCAGAAAAAGGATTTGAAATGGCTGTCTCTGTGTGTGTGATGGGTATGTCCTTGAACTGATTGCTGCCGAAACAAATAACAAATAGTCGTAAATCGAAAGTAAATAGAATCACGTAAAGGAATTGGAAATTGCGTGGCTTTGGAGTGGCTTGCTTTAAATATTTAGCACAGCAGCAGCTGCTACTAATTTATATTCTAAGCTTCCTTTTCATATCGTTTCAATTGGCTATTAGGAGTAAGTTGCTTAGCTGAGGAAAATATTTACAATCGTATCTGTATTCAAATTCGTTCAGAGGGATACCAATTTATCGTACAACTTAACCCATTTACATACATTCTTACTTAAAGAGTATGTGATTCTACCTTATAGATTCTGTACTTAAATGAATGATTATTATGCCCAACAAATGTAGGTTAATTTTATTAGACTTTATAGATTTTTTTGCCATAGAGACAATCGGAAAATAAACAGAAACAATATTATAACTTTGTATTTAAATATATGTATTGGCATTTTCTCGAAACAATTGTGTATTAATTTTGTAAATATCGAATGATACATATACATATATATGTATGTACATATGTAGTACAGAAAACAGAAAAAAATGAACAACAAAATTATATGCAAAAAGAGATATGTACCTTTGATATTTAAACGTATACTATGCGTATATTAGTTGCTTTGTAGTATCTAAAATTTATATCACATCACATAGGACTACTTTTAAATTAAGTTTTTTATTTAATCTAATTAGAATGGCATCAATTTATGTGACTCTATAGAAATTAGAAAAATCTCGAGCTTCTGACTAAGTACGGTTGAATAAATTGCAAACTTGGTATACAAACGGACTTCCCGAAGTTTAGCTTCCTTTTTTGTTTTAAAGGGAACTCGAGCTTTAAAGCCTTTTTTTTAATTTTTCAAATTGTTTTCACTGTAAGTTGTACACTTCCGCCCCTTGAAGACTCATTGGATTTCTCATTTCTCGAAAAGCGCAGCTCCCGCCAGGAAAGCCCCCGGCGGTGAGGTCTGTTTGTTAAAATATGTAATGTCGCATTGGTTTATCCACTGGCCAATGGATTGTCGTGTTTGCGTCTGGTTTCTATTTTTAGTTTGCGGGTTTTATTTTTAGACAGCCAGACATTATTTAGTTGTACATATACATACAAATGTGTACACACGTGGAGCGACAGGCAACTTCGGCTGAAAAGTGCAACACAGGCGGTTCCACGCCCAAAAATAAAATGCAACTGCAACTTGTTGCGTTGCGGGGAGCAGAGAATTGCTAGAAAGGGAGAGACAAAGTGGGGAGCGCAGCCAAAGAGCGGCACAGATAGAGAGTGAAAAAAATAGAGAGAGAGAGAGAGAGAGCGGTTAAAAGACCCACGTTGCGGCTACGCGATATTTTCTGTTACACAACTTGAAGCTGTTTGTTTGTTTATTTGTTGATTACAACTGAGTTTTGTGTCTGTCCGCGCTGACCATTTTCTCTCTTTCTCAGCTCGGGGCTCTCTGGCTGCTTTTCACATACTTACATACCTACGTATAACGTTAAACGTTTTATCACGTCTTTTCGATTTGTTTTCTTATATTTTCTCTGATATGTGATTCTATTTTTAGCCGCACTCTTTGGCTCTCTGTTTACTTTATAAATATTTAAATTGTTGTCACGTACGAAGTTCTTAATAGGTTACGTTATGTGTTTATTTAACTCATTTTGATTAGAAGTCGAGAAAAATACAGCGGAAACACGCGCGCTGTGAACTCGTCCTATATTTTTAGTTCCCGTTACAAAGTTCAACTTTTACTCTTTAAATTTTGAAAAGGCATTTGGCCTTTTCGATTGGCGGAGCGGCCCGGCGCGGCCCGGCCAAAAGGCAAATAAACAACAATAACAACAAAGCCAAAATCCCCCACGCAGATGTTCTAGTCTTTCAAATTAATTGTTTACTCAAGTGTAATTAGGTAACCGAAATAATAAATAAACAAATATGCACACATCAACAAACACATACACACACACACACACCTTAGGGGTAAATACGTATGCATAATTAAATAATTTTTAGTGTCATAATTTAACTCTGCATAAACTAGAAAGCTAATTTGGTTAGACTTTACCAGCTGTGCAAAAGTGTCGCATAAAAAAGTATAAACTGCGTATTGGAATTTCAGAAAATTAGTTCAGAATGAAAACTTGGCTTGTATTGAATTTTAAGTTTATTAAGTGACTTGCAGAATCAGCCTTACCTTAAGCTAAATAAATGGTCTCTCTCGAGATTGCAAAAACAAATCATATGTGCTGGCCTACACACATTAAAGTCATTTACTTACACATTCTGTTTGATTATGACGGCGAATTTACGTTACATTTCGTGCCCAACGCTGCTTTTCGTTTGCTTTAATAGCTTTTAACCATGAGTATTGTTAATAAACATCCAATATACGGTTTTTGTTCGTTATTTATTGGTTGACGGTCTATACTAAATTTAAAATTTCGTTGGCTATTATAAACTTAGAATTTGGATCCTGATTGCTCCGTGAAATCGGTTCTTCTAGACCAACGGTCAAGCCCGAGCCCAGACTCCTCCAGAGTGGGGAATGTGTACTGGATAGAGGAAAGAGTTTCCCGAGGATCAGTTTCAATGCCTCGGAGTTTTCATCTTGCCCGGTTTCTTGATCTCCCCGGCGATCTTCCTAATGGCTGGCGGATAGCGCTTGGACATGCCGGGCTGCGAGCTGAGAAAGGAAATCTCGAAGAGCGACGGCCGGCTGGAGTAGACGTTGTGCAGCATGCTGACGAACCAGAAGAGCAGGTCGTCCATATTCTGAAGCGTGCACTGGGCAAAGACGGCGCCCGCATCCCGTCCGTGCTGGTGCGAGTCGAAGAGGGCAACGATTGAGGCCTGGAAATCGAAGGTGACCATCACCGTTCGACTGTCCGCGATAATGGCGGCGAACAGGTGCGAGGGTGAGCCTGCCTTCTGGAATACCGGCAGCGTCGCTTGGAATAGCCGCGACAGCTGCACGGCCACGTTCCTGTTGTACATCGGATTGGTGGGATCGGCCTCCATGTGCGTGTAGAACCACTCCTCCAGCCGGAAGTTCATCTTGTGCTGCGACCGAATGGCCGCGATCGCGTCCGGAATGTTCAGGTTGATGTTCCTGGACTGCGGCGTGTTGATGGTGATCACATTGTGGTAAACGTTATTTCCATCGTTCATCGCGTTGCCAAAGAGTTCCCATCCTCGCATCGGCAGGTCGGAGACTCTGTGATAGAATCGCTCCGCCTTGTCCACCTTGTCTGCCAGGATCAAGGAAACCAGCGTACAGGAGTTCGTGCCACTCTGCTGGAACTCGCCGAAGCGCGACTGACAGAAGTCGCGCGGGAACCACCAGATGTTGAGGTTGTCGATCTGCTCGTGAATGGCCATGGCCTTGGAAGATTGACCGGTGCTGTTTGCAACTTGTGTTCTTCGGTGTCGTAATCCCAGATTACGACTCCGCTTGCCAATCCTGCTCTTGACAATCCTGCTGCTCCTGCGGCCCAGTGGTAAACCCGGCCCTGTCCGCAAATTGCCGCTATCACATAATTCACGACTGTGATGACTTTCCGGCCTTACAGCGATGCAGATCGGTTTCCGGGCACTGTCCCCTGTGTCAGCAACTGGCTCGCGAACTTGGAATCGGGCCAGGGCTCTAGCTGCAACTCCTCTCCAGAACACTCTCGCGGGACCACCGGGCTCTCGATTTCAAGCAAACATTGAATTTTTAGTATAAAGGTGAAATTTTCGAGTGGAAAAAACAAAAAATGTCTAGACCCACAACTGACAAAAAACGAACATGATGTTGGATTTGAGACCGAAAGGAATCTGATCATTTAAGTTTGAGACATAAATCGAAAAGCAAATGCTAACTTAATTTTGTGCTAAAAATGTTACAATGAATTTTGAACTGTATATCCTTGCAGGTTAAACTAAGTGCATTCAGAAGTTTTTAAAATATTTAAGGAGATCATTACCAGGCGAGTCGAATAAGACATGTATATTTCTCCTTCTTTGATTTACTCGCTTAACAAGGTTATTATAGCTTAGTGTCAGTCCATGTTACAGGGCTAGTTAAAAATTTATTGGAAACAAGTAAGGAAAGCTACCTCCGGGCAGAGCCGAAGTTGATTTACCCTTGAAGATAATTTGTTACTTATTAAAAAAGGTTTTGATACTATCAGAATAAATTACACGAAACACCCTGTTTCGCATTTATGTTTCTATGGTAGCTATTAGATATAGTTGACCGATTTTAATGCAAATTTTAACAAAGTGCTCTTATCTTAAAAAAATGTATGTAAAATGTGAGATTCATGTGTATCAATCAATAAAGACCAATCTTTCCTATGGCAACTAAATGATATATTGGTCCGATTTTAATGAAATTTGTAGGGCGTGGCTATAAACATAATAATAAAGGGGAAAAATAGCTAAAAATATGCACATTTTCTTTGATCGTTTCTATGGCAGCTATAAGATATAGTAGTCCCATTCCGACATACACATATACTGCTTGCAAAAGCTTTAAGACTGCTCGATAGCTCAAAAACTGAGAGACTAGTTTGCATATAAACCGACAGACGGAGAGACAGACAGATAGACGGGCATGGCTAGATCGACTCGGCTGGGGATGCTGATAAAGAATATATGGGCAATTCTCTGATGTCGAATGCGACATTTGTACGTAATCAAACTGAAAACAAAAATGTGCCTAGATTTTTTTTTTTTCTAACTGCGAATCTTGAAGCTCTTGGTTAGCACTATAATCTGTGCTATCGATTTTGGGCAATTGTTTATTATCAAGATAATCACAAAAATGTGAGGCATTCGCACGCGGCACAGATAGAAGTCAAGCACTGATTTTAGCGAAACGTGATAGATAATTGTAATGCAAATAATTTTAAAATGTTAAATATTGATTGTTCTTAATAATGCATTTCGTTTGACTTAAAAATATTAAGTAGTTTTTTTTAAATTAAATTTGAATCACTGTCGCACGCTACATGTTGCACACGACATTTTCTTCCATCATACTTTTTATGTTGTTTTTGTTTCTTTTTAAGTAATGAGAAGTGCAAAGGATGTATTTAAATTATTTTTAATGCATTCAATATTTTTTTATTATTTCGAATTATTTTTTATAATTTTATTATTTATAATTTTGTAATTTTTGTTCATCTTTTTTTATATTTTCTCGCCAACGTTTGCAGTTGGATTTGTTTTTTCTTTTCCTGCATTTATTTACACTAAAACTAGTATATAAAAAAATATATTTAATAAAAAGAAAAAAAAAATTTTTTTTTACTTACAATGTCGCACGCGACAATCTTTAAAAAAGTTCCAAACTCGAATTACTGCTTATATTGAACCAAAATTTGTTTTAATTTCTTTAGCGCCAAAATATACGTTTTGATATTTGATGCTCATTACACAAAAACCTTGGACGCACTGATAACAAATTTTCTTTTTTCACTGTCGAAGGCGTCATTGGTGAAGACAAATAAGCTCATAAGAAATTCGCCGTTATTAGTAATCGCATCGTTTGTTTTACATATTTTTCATATTCTTTGAATATAAATCGAGATTTAGAAGAGCGAATATCAATGCTCAATGACTCTCTTTAAGAAAACGAATCAAAACAAAACGAGCATTAGAAACGCTCAATGCAGAACTTTCGCACTTGGTCTACTTTGCATTGAAATATTTCAAAATGTGTTATGAGTAAACATAAAATTGGGTTACATTAGTTACATTTAATAGATTCCCTGCACAAATATGCGAAAAAACATACTTTTATGAACAAGTCGGAAATGACTTGTTCACTACGTTGCAAACGTCATGGCACAACTATAAGACCCTGCAAAGGTATAAAAAACTTTCCACAAATCTGTTGTTTTACATTTCCTTGTAATTATTATTTTAATTTCTAAGTTTAAAACCGTGACTATTAAATGTTCTTAACGTATAAGTATGTCATATTTGGACTTTGAAATAGTAACTATTCTATTATATTAATACGAATGGAGAGACGGGCATGGCTGTTGATGTTGATACTTTATAGGGTAGGATATGACTTCTTTTCTGCGACTAAAATCTGTCTAAAATTATTATACCTTGTATAACGGTACACAAATAAGAATATTACTATAAATAAAAGCTAAGAGCATATAGAAGTGTGAATATTTATACTAGTAAATCACTGCGTCTGTGTACTCTAAAATATATTCAAATATATTCAATATCACTTTAATCATAAATGAGTAATGTTGTTTATTAGCCCCAAATCCGAATTCTGGGAAGCGCAGATATTTATTTCAGCCGCACTCCAACTACATTGAAACTATTTTGGTTTCGCGTTCTTGGAAACGCGTTTCGCATTGTGTCAAAACGCTGCGCAAATATTTAACAGTGGCGCCCAAAATTAGCCAGCCCGGCCAAGAAGTTCTAATTTTAAAATGCAACATTGGGAAAAAGGACGCAACTTGCTAAAAGAAACGAAAATAAATTCAAGAAACAAATATGTGAAGTGTGTCCGAAATGCTAATTTATGGTGGCGTAAGCATTTCGTCGATTGTTGTTGATTGAGATTGGGGTGCTCGAAAGATTGTTGGCCCATGCGGAACGGCAAAACGTCAGTGATCTTGGAGTAGTTGTTTTTGTATCCTAAGTATATCATAAAATTCCCCAGATTCCTGCCAGCGATAACCAGGGATTGGGGAAAGCAAGGATCATAAACAATGTCTCTGAAATGCATATTGTGGACACTCTGGCAAAGTACATTCATTTTCTACCGCAATTTAACGAGTATACTATTTTTATGAATACTTCTGAATTATTCAACATAAATTTGTCACTCTAACTCTCTCACCCATTAAATCAGGGTTTCCCTTTATAATTTTTTATGGCGTTTGGTATTTCTTTTATTCTTTTAATTAAATTTACACGTGAGTCAGTTAAACGGACGTCGAAGAAGGACGGACAAGTCATCATCCATCCAACCACCCAGCTCTGTAATTCAATCCCCAGCAATAAGCTTTCCCTCCAACACAAACAATCAGGACAATGGCTGGAATCTGTGGATGGGGGGATATGTTGACGTGCGCAGGATAATGGCAAACAAATGCCAGGACAAAATAGCCAGCGATATATATTTAATACCTCAAACAAAATTGCATAATGACAAAATCAACGCATGCATAATTAATAATAACAAGCAGTGCGCAGCACATTACGGGGACGATGTGGGAGGATAAATTAAGCTCGTGGCCGGAAGGGGCTTCCTACAAAGCCACTTATCAAAGATTGGCCACTGGCAGTTGGCAAAGAACTGCAAAGAACTTTAATTAAAAAAGCAGAAGCTCGTTTGGGTTGCCGAGAAGTAAACGATATTTGAGTTGACCATCGTAACATTTGACATTTGCTTCCGTGGGCACTTGCTTGGCATCCTGCTTCTGAAGCACTCCCAACGTCATTTTTTCATCTGCATCTTTGCCATTTCACAGCAGCTGCAGCATATTGCGAAACAGAGACAAAAATTAATTTAAATTATTTTAAATGAACTTTACTTATAGCTTTCACATTGGATTTGTATAATTTAAATTACGAAATCGAAACACCAAGATTTATAAATAAAACACTTCCGTTTAAATTGATTATGCTGGTAATTCTATAACAAAATTAATCCAATGAATCGAACTATGCAGAGACAAATTTGATAGAAACTTGATGGATTGAATCTGACGCGGCTAGATCGAATCGGCTGTTGGTGGTCAAATTATACAAAAAGTATGATATCCTCTGCAATATCCCCTTTATTATACTTATATAGTAGCGTTGGGCGCGAGATATAATGGAAGAAAAGACTGCGCAGCCAGAATCAGGCAGAATGTGCGAGCAAATGATCTGTATTTGCGTCGCGCCTTCGATACATTTTGTTTTTGAATTCTCAAAAAAAACTATCTCTCTTAAATAATAATGATTATTGAAAAAATAATATAGAATATATTTAAACAGTCACACAGAAATTTAGATAAAATAACTTTAGAGGTAAAAATAAATAGCGAGGAAAAGGCAATCTATACCAAAGGGACACATTATTTTTGTCACTGTACTGGCCAGTGGTCTGTTTCCTTACCAGTTCGTTCAACTGAATCATGCCAAGTGTCTGAAATGCGTTCAGGATGCTGTTTTCTATTTGTGTTTGCCTTTGTCAAACATGCATTTTTGTTATGCAAAGGACGTCCTCGTCATTTTCAATTGCATCCTCACTTAGCCCTGGTCCTGGTCCTGGTCTAATCCTTGTGCTCTTCTTCTACTTCCAGTGTGAGACTCTGTTGGAACCCATAGGCGTCGCGCTGAACGGCCCCGGCCTAAGGGGCCATGACGCGTTGGCCCTTTAATCTACTTCTCTTGCTGTCGGTGGCGGTACGCGACTGTAGCAATCATCGCACGGTTCTCACAGTTGGCTACCTAACAGCCCTCACTGGCGACCTCAAAACGCGCCAGGGGCTGGCCATATCCGGCGCCCTGACAATGGCCCTGGATGAGGTAAGAAATGGAGGTAATTTAGATTTAAGTAATGAAAAGTAAAGTAACGGTTAGAATATTATTAAAAGAATATTAGATTCATTTGGCCAGAAATGTGGAACATTTAATAATTGAATCTTACATCAGCTAAAAGTAATAGGTTCCTTAGTATCCAAGCCAGTTTAAAGAGGAGAAGCTTAAAATGAAGAAGAGTTTAATGTTGTTCTTGCAAGTTTCCTAAGACATGTCTGAAGCGTAACATTTCAATCTATCTTCCTGTCGCAGGTCAACAAAGATCCCTATCTGCTGCCAAATGTGACGCTGGACCTGCGCTGGAATGACACCAAGGGTGACACTGTACTGGCCACCAAAGCCATCACCGAGATGATATGTGACGGCATCGCCACCATTTTTGGACCGGAAGGACCTTGCTATGTGGAGGCCATCGTCTCGCAAAGTCGCAACATTCCAATGATTTCCTATGTATGTATTCTCCTTCCTATGTACTACCCTCCCGTGGTCACAGACCCATCGTATACATCACATTTTTTATACAACTAAATTGTAAATTTCTCTACTATTTCCTGGTTCCCTTTTGATAGAAATGTGCAGAGTACCGTGCATCCGCCATACCGACATTTGCCCGCACCGAACCGCCAGACACGCAGGTGAGTAAACAGGTCGCAACAGGTGGCCAAGATGGGTGGGCGATGGAGACAGGGGGCTTGGGAGAGATATAAGGGACTGCCTAGCCATCCTTGTGGTGTCTTTGTCGCTCGACAGGGACAGCTATTTATCCTTGGCTTATCCACAAACAAAAACAGAAGGCAGCAGGAAGAAGGCAAAGGAAAGCATAAGGATGCTAAATCAATACAGTTCAGAGCAAGATAATATGATTAAACTTTACATTTGTTCTGTATTTTTTTAAAAATAACCTAGTGGTTTTAAAGCTTACATCTGAATCATGTATAAATATGATAGCATTATGAATATACAAATGTGTACACCTGTATGTTTAGTAAACATTATGTACTTTAGTCAATATCACAAGAAAATATTTACGTATTTCTTAAGGTTAAGAGAAGAGCATAAATTAATACTCGTATGTCTATTAAAACATTGTATTTTTTGTTATTCCCTATTTTTGTTTTATTTTATTTTAAAGTTGTACAAAATTCTGGGTATTCGTATTAAATTCTCTACTATATATACATACATACATATGATTGTATTTTGCCATAAGCTCACACTGATTTTAAAACAAATACCAACTATATATACATATACTCGTACATACATATGTATGTGCTGCTTCCACACATTCCACGTAATCCTGTGGTATTTGTCTTGATGCACATCTCACATGGCACACATCACATTTTATATTTTTCAGGTTGTTAAGTCACTGATTGCCCTTCTGCGCTATTATGCGTGGAACAAGTTCTCAATTTTATATGAGGACGTATGGGCTCCGGTGGCGGATCTGTTGAAGGATCAGGCTATGGAGCGGAATATGACCATCAACCATAAGCAGTCGTTTATAGACAATCGGGCCAAATGCTGTGAGAAGTTTATGGACTGCTGTAGATCTGGGTATTGGTATCAGGTAAGTTCTTAGAGGAAGTTGGTGTTGGTGCTATATTTATGAAAATATTTGGAATTGGGGAGTGACTAACATGACTTTCAGTTAATACATAATCATCTGAGTTTTCATGACTTTAAAATAAAATTTGTTTTTATGTAATTATTTTGAATTTAAATGTGTAACTTTCCCTCTTTTTTAAATTTTGTTATAAATTTAATTAATTTTATTCCTCCACAGCTTGTGCAGAACACGATGAACCGCACTCGGATCTACGTTTTCCTGGGCCAGGCAAATAGTCTAGTTGACTTTATGAGTTCCATGGAGACCGCAGGATTGTTTGCTCGTGGCGAATATATGGTGATATTTGTCGACATGATGGTTTATTCCGAGAGGTAATTTTTCAATTAAATAATCAAACATATTGATGGATTTCAGCACACTAGGCCTTGAATTCAATTTTGTCTTCCTCCCCAAATTGTTTTGTTCCCTTGAAGAGAAACAGCCGCCATTTTAGCTGGACACGAATTTAATTTAAGATATTTCGATGCATAGTTAAAACACACACATATTTTACTCTGAGATACTTGTGGCAGATAAATTGCTGAACTAAAAATTATAGGTTTACCAATTATTTTGTGAAACATAATTTTGTAAAACAAAAAACAAGTTTTTTAAACTTTACAAAATTCTTAATTTAATGCATCGAAAGGAACAGAGCATCAACTATCAAAATGTTCGGGGAGAGAACAGATGATGCGTGCTTATACTTAAAAATTATCAAATTGCTTTCCAGGGAGGCGGAGAAGTATTTGCGAAAGGTGGATCAGATCGCCCAAATGTCCAATTGCCATAGTACGGAGAACTTCAACCAACTGGCCCGTAGTCTGCTCGTCGTCGCCTCCACACCACCAACAAAGGGTTACGCGCAATTTACGGAGCAAGTGGAGAAGTACAACTCGAAGGATCCGTTTCATTTCGATATTCCAAAACTCTTTGTTGACAGCAAATTTACAAAGGTAAGTAAGCCAAAATCTGAGGATAATTTAAGTCATCTGCTGGAACCTAACTTGGCTTATAATATCAGAAAATATTTAACATTTCTTATTAAGCTATTATTATTATGTATGTTTTATTTTAAATACAAGGATGCATTTCATAATTCCATTCCTTGGCCTTTCAGTTTATATCCATCTACGCTGCCTACCTTTACGATTCGGTGAAGCTGTATGCTTGGGCTGTTGACAAAATGCTTCGCCAGGAGACGCGAGTACTCACTGACGATGTGATCTTTGAAGTGGCAAGCAATGGAACTAGAGTCATCGATACCATTATAAAAAATCGTACTTATATGAGTGAGTTTCATTGATCCTTCATTGGGGAGACAAGGAGAGGTCCATATTCAATTCATTGCTACTTTTCTCCGAAGGCATCACTGGATCTACAATCAAGATCGATCAGTACGGCGACTCGGAGGGTAACTTTTCAGTCCTGGCCTACAAGCCCTACAAGTGGAACAACTCGAATGGCATCGCGTGCAACTATCACATGGTTCCTGTAGCGTATTTCCATCAAGGCGAAGAACTTCCAGTGAGTGAGTCGTCTTCTCTTTTTTAGTTCGCCTTTCTTTCCATTGGTTCCCGCTTATATTGCTGGCCCCAAAAACAATAACAATCTAAACTCATCGAGTTTCGATCATTTCCTTGTGCATGGCAGGAGTACAAGCTTATCAACGGGTCCATAGACTGGCCCTCGGGCGGCGAGAAGCCCACAGATGAACCTATGTGCGGATTTGCTAATGAGCTGTGTAAAAAGGACGACACTCACTACACATCCACCGTGGCCGCCGTTGTCTTGGGCGTGCTGCTCTTTTGCTCTGGTGTAATCACCATGAGCATCTACCGCAAGTGGAAAATCGAGCTGGAGATCGAGGGTTTACTCTGGAAGATTGACCCAAACGAAATTAAGGGTTATTCGGGTAACGAGATTGTCTCCTCACCCAGCAAGGTAAGTTGTTTTTATTTATTGTTTGTTTTTTATTATTGTATTTATTTTATTTATTTGAATCCGCAGGTCAGTCTAATGAGTGCCCAGAGTTACGGCTCTCGCTGGACCAACCAGTTTGTGACCTCCTCGGGTCGTCTGCGCGGCGCTGTGGTCCGCATCAAGGAGCTAAAGTTTCCAAGGAAGCGTGACATATCCCGGGAGATCATGAAGGAGATGAGATTGCTGCGTGAGCTGCGTCACGACAATATCAACAGCTTCATTGGCGCCAGCGTGGAGCCGACACGCATTCTGCTAGTCACCGAATACTGCGCCAAAGGCAGTCTGTACGATATCATTGAGAACGAAGACATCAAGCTGGATGATCTATTCATCGCATCCCTCATCCACGACCTCATCAAGGTGGGTAGAAATGAGCTGATGAAATGGCTTAAAATGCGTTCTAACACGAAGCTGACTTACTCTATTGCAGGGCATGATCTACATACACAATTCCCAACTGATTTATCATGGCAACCTTAAATCCTCGAATTGTGTGGTTACATCGCGCTGGATGCTCCAAGTCACGGATTTCGGGTTGCATGAGTTACGCCAGTGCGCCGAGAATGAGTCCATTGGCGAGCATCAGCACTATCGAAGTGGGTTTTTCTCGCCGTCTTGAATGGAAATGGATTTATGAAGTGATTCCTCTCTCTTCTAGATCAACTGTGGCGTGCTCCGGAACTATTGCGTAACCATATCCACGGAAGCCAGAAGGGCGATGTCTACGCCTTTGCCATCATAATGTACGAGATATTTAGTCGTAAGGGTCCTTTCGGACAAACCAACTTTGAACCAAAGGAAATTGTTGACTACGTTAAGAAGCTGCCGCTCAAGGGCGAGGATCCGTTTCGGCCGGAGGTTGAGTCCATTATAGAAGCTGAGTCTTGTCCAGATTATGTGCTGGCCTGCATCAGAGATTGCTGGGCCGAGGAGCCCGAAGAGCGTCCCGAATTCAGTGTCATACGGTAAGTACTTTGAAATTTAATTTAAAAATCTATCTATATTTTGGACTTTCCTCAGTAATCGCTTGAAAAAGATGCGCGGCGGTAAGACCAAAAATATCATGGACCAAATGATGGAAATGATGGAGAAGTACGCCAATAACTTGGAGGATATTGTCAGCGAGCGTACGCGTCTCCTGTGCGAGGAGAAGCTAAAGACGGAGGATCTGCTCCATCGCATGCTGCCGCAATCGGTGGCCGAGAAGCTGACCATGGGTCAGGGAGTCGAGCCGGTGTCCTATGATTTGGTAAGCTAAAAGAAAGAAAAAAAATTTACATGTACGAACTTAAACAGAGGGGAAAATAAGAGTTATTCAAAGAGCGAGATTTATCTGCAAAATCAAAGTACTTTGTAATTCAATTACAAGGTTAAAGTTTTACAGACCAGCATAATTAAATAAATGCAAAAGCGTCTCTGGAGTTGCATAAGTGTAACTTGAAAAGAAATAAATGACTACTGCGGCTCTGATCAGTCGTATATTGTATCGAAATTCTATCGCGGCACTATCATGTTAACTATCTTTGACAGATAACAGACTAGCACTTACATTGGACAGTAAAAAATATATTCTTATCACACAGCTCGTAAAATCTTCTCGACCGTTTTCATCATTCTACTTCACTCGCAAAGAGAATGGGCACATCTCATTCTCTTTGCGAGTGAAGTAGAATGATGAAAACGGTCGGTTGTTTTGCTCGTGCTGCGATTACTCTGTATTTTGAGAGAAGAAAATGCGTAGCTCTCTCATAGTGCTTTGCTGCACCTTCCTTTCGCAATTCAGTGTTGTAATTGCTGCTGGCTTTAATCTACCGTGCAAAAGAAAGTAGAGAGTGATAGGGCACAAACATATCGACGCAAATTTGCGAAAGTATCGTATGTCCAATGGTTTTCCATAAGACATACGATAATTTCGCAAGTCTGCGTCGATATATTCATGTGCAAAACATCTTTCCGCAAAGCAAGCGGTGTCAAGAGAACGAAATCTGTTCTCGCACTTAAGCCAAAGAGAATTCGAGAGGTGCGATCTAAGAAATTTCTTTGATTCTGTTTTCGATTGAATCAGTTATCTTTCCGGTCCTCTTTCTGGTCCTCTGTAAGTCTGTGTACCCTAGCATTCGCTGTGAAGAGAGGCATATCGCTTAAAAACATTCCTTATGTGGTATGGTAATACAGCAATAAAATATTGGTTAAATGTAAATTTTTAAGATACAAGCAGTTCATTTGATTGCTTAAAAAATACAAAAACAAATTGAAAACCCCTGCATGTTGGGAACTTTTAGTAAACGGGCACCAATCCTTCCAGTTCTGGTATAGTTATAGTTATAGTACTCGTTATAGTTGTTGTTAATGCAGACACATAAAAATATTTTCTTACATGACTTTTAATTGTTCGTTGTTTTTCTTTCAAGGTTACTATCTATTTTAGCGACATTGTTGGCTTTACAGCAATGTCGGCGGAGAGCACACCGCTGCAAGTGGTGAACTTTTTGAATGATCTCTACACGGTGTTCGACCGCATCATACGCGGCTATGATGTGTATAAGGTGGAGACGATAGGCGATGCCTATATGGTGGTAAGTATTATGGAGACTAATATAAAGTTTTAAATAAGTAGCTTAAGTTGTACCTTTATATTAATCTCACTGTATCGTTGCGTTTTCAGGTCTCAGGTCTGCCCATTAAGAATGGGGATCGTCATGCCGGCGAGATAGCATCGATGGCTTTGGAGCTGCTTCAAGCAGTGAAGCAGCACCGCATTGCTCATCGTCCCAACGAGACGCTGAAGCTGCGGATCGGGATGCACACGGGTCCGGTGGTAGCCGGCGTGGTTGGCCTTACAATGCCGAGGTACTGTCTATTTGGAGACACAGTCAACACGGCCTCGAGAATGGAGAGCAACGGCGAAGCGCTGAAGATCCATATTTCGAATAAGTGCAAGCTGGCGCTGGACAAGCTGGGCGGCGGCTACATAACCGAGAAGCGTGGCCTGGTGAACATGAAGGGCAAGGGCGAGGTGATCACATGGTGGCTAACTGGAGCCAACGAGAATGCGATACAAAAGAAGCCGGTGGACATGATGGACATGCCGCCGCCGCTGTTCAGTCGCCCGCGAAAGAGTCCCAAACTGAATCCCGACTCTCGGCAGCCCAGCATTCAGGCCATGCACTTCTGTGGCACCGGTTCGAGGCGCCAGAGCAGTGTGCCCAGGCCGGCGGACGTGGAATCCACCTACAGTCTGCAGGGGTCCGTGAGGGACTCGCCACGCATGGCCGGCAAACGGGACAGGGATCGGGAGCGACCCTCCATCAATGGTCTGGGCTTGGGAGGGCACTTTGTGGGCGGAGCACTCCTTGAATCCGCGCAGGCTTCGCTCAGCACACTGAATCATTCCGAAACAAACGAAACGAACTGTGATATGGATGGGGGATTGGGAGGAGTGTCGGGATCAGGCTCAGGATCTGGATCCGGACTAGTTCGTCAGCCCAATGCGTTGCACAAGCCGCTGGCCATGGTCCGTCCGCACCGGATAATCAGTGCCGCCCAGTTACCGCAGCTGGGTGATCACGAGGACGACTCCGCCGCAGAGATGCTGTTGCGCGAATCCCGCTCCCTGGACCCCATGCCCATGCAGCACCTGCGGAAGCGGCACGACAGGGTGAAGCTGCCGCCCTCCAAGCTGTCCAAAAACAATTCGCGATCGCTGGACACCGGCGTATCGCTCATCAGTGGCAATCCCAATGGTGAGGCAGAGACGACGAGTCAGGACATGGATATGGATGATGAGATGTCCGCTAATCCGGTCGATGCCAACGATAGCTACGACGACGAGTTGGGCCTGCTTATGCGCCACGACAACGGACAGCTGCCCACGCTTCGTTACTCGGGAAGTTTTCCAAATGCCCAAATCAGCATTGTTTCTGCAGGAGGAGGAGGAGGAGGAGGAGCAGGAGGTGGTAGCAGTAGCTCCGGAAGAACCAACTGTGGGAAGCATCTGAACAACAATTGCAACGGCGGCGTGAACATAGAGGATGATCTGGAATCGCCGCTGCTGCAACGGCAGGCATCGCTATCGGTTCCTCCGGAGGAGATGTTGGCACACAACAAGCGTTGGCATTCGCTGGAGCACATGGACGGACCCGGTGGCCATGGCGGCAATAGCGTGAGCTATGCAGCCGACATCGAAAACCGCCAGCCTGGGGGCAGAGGCCTGGACTTTCTCAGCGGATCCTCCGCCAGTCCTCAGCACAGAAACAGAGCCGGGGGCAGTAGCAAGCTTACCAACTGGATGTCCAACTTCTTCAAGGGCAACGGCGTACGCAGCGGCGAGGCTAGACGAGTGGGAATCCTGCCCAGCGGCGTGCAGGGAGCACGAACCGGATTCACTGACATGGCGGCGGCGGCGGCGGCATCGGCAAGCCGCGATCGTGAGAGTATAGTGTAGAAAAGAGTGAGGAAGCGGAGTTAAAACTAAAATAATGTAAGAGGAGCTGGATGAGAGGAGGTGGAAAAGTTACTCAGGAACCGTGTCGAGCAGGAAACGATCGTCTTTTGGCTTATTTCTTTGTATTTTATGTAAATGTATTGTAGTTTGTATCGATCGAACGATTTGTGTATCTGTGTCTGCAACTCTCCTCCATTTATAGGCGTAAGGAAGAAGCCTGTTCTGAAATATAGATGTGTATGGTTTGCTTTGCCATTGCAAGATTTTATAAATGTCTTATGGGACTTCGAGAAACCCTATTAAACTCCAAGTGGGTCTTGCGATCTGGAAGATATACTATGTATGCAGAAGTTGAAGCGCAAGTAATACATAACATAACTCTACACGCATGCACATATTGGAGATATTTGATAACTCTACATGCATACACATATTGGAGAAGCCGAAAAAACCGTCTAGTCACAAGGTCTTCAGACTAGTTATTGTTTTATATGAAATATACACATCCACACATCTAAATGTACGTTTGTAAATGTAATACACACACGACCACACACACACACACACATATTTATGTATATGACGATGAAGAATCAAAATCAAATATTTTATGTAAATGAAACCGAAATTTTTGCTTTCTATACAAGAGATGCGCAGCAAAAACAAAAACAAATTATGCTTAATACAGAAACTAGTTAATTTATATATGTATGTATTGGAAAAGAAAAAGGAGGGTGGAAAATGTAATGTATCAATGTGTATCAATGCTAGTATATAATTAAGTGCGCGTGATTGTACGTAATTCTTAAGTCCCTACAACTAAAAGCATAATTATAATTAATTAAATCATTTTGAACGAGAATTGTGAGCAGAGAAGTGCGAGGAAAGGTGCCCGCCCGATGTGTGGTGTTTTTAGCTGTATGTATGTATGTATATTTTTAAAAGAAAATTTGTTAAATTTGCCATATATAAATACACACCAGAACTATTAAAAAATGTTGCATTTGTTTTAATTTTTCGCTTCATTGATATGATGTTGGTGTAGAACCTCTTAAGGAGGTAAGTGACTATTGCACCTTCAACTCCAAAAACTTCTGACATACATTTTCGTGACTATTCACGGCAATTCACAAGTTTGTATTCCGGAATTCCTTGTGTAAATAGGCGCTAAAGTTGGAGTAAGATCTGTAAGAGAAACTTCGCTGATGAGATCATTGGTTATGCTCGAAACAGCTGTCCGAAGATACCTGTCTTACAAATTATCTGTGTGCTTGATCAAACATATAGAGGTGTTATAAATGATTAGACCGAACTTAAGACCTTAAGTTTGCTAATCGCTTTATCGGCGAATAATATATATATTATTTTTTATATTACTCAAAAATAATTT